>RHLP01000187.1:0-48677 GCA_003719405.1 Aspergillus incahuasiensis | reverse complement strand
AATTATATTAATTTTTATATCTTTTAATTTTATAGAGTTATAACACTTTAAAATTATCTATATAACTTTTTTTTTTATTAAGATGTAAATTACATTAAGGTGCGGCTAACCCATGGTTGCTTGCGGCTGTGGGTCTGTGGTAACGTGACGGGTAGTTCATTTCGCTAACCATCACTAATCATTGCCAAGGGTCGACTTGCAGACGACTTGATGATGGGGCCAGCCCACGCCTGCCAATGGCTCGCCCTCGCGCTCTTCGGCTTCTTCGGTTTGGGATCTTGAAACCAGATTGGCTCTAGCTGAGCGCCTCTGCCGCAGCCAATCTGAGCCTGACAGCGAATGAGGAAGTCCGATGGCGCTCCCTCGAGGCCGACATGGCACTGGACAGAAAGAAGCAAACCGGCCGCCGAACGGCAAGATGGCATTTCGTCTACTCCGTAGCAGGAGCGCAATCAAATCAAATCCGGACCTTTCAAGCTGCAAGAGCCAGCGAGGCCCACCTGCACCGCTTGATATGAAAACGATACGTATAAAATCTCGCGGTGGATCCGTGGTTCTGTGTCGCGAAATCTTGTTTGTCCCTGAATCATTCCAACGGTCCCTCTCCAGTCTTTTATTTCAGCCAGTGCTTCCCTCTTTTGCTGCCTTTGGTTTGTTGATTCTGTCACATCCCTATACATACTCATATCTGCGGTGGCTGGCTAACTATCTCCAAGTGGCAGTTTTCATTATACTTGCCTGAGGGGTTTCGCATATATGCAGTACAATCGCAATCACATTCGAGCCGCACTTCAACCAAATCGTCGCCATCAACCCGAGAAGTAAGATGGCTATCCTGGACAAGGACCGCCCCCGCGGCTTGCGAGTCCCTTCGCTCTCCTCCTTCAGATCCAAGCACAAGTCGCCTGAACCGACACCTACCATTCAATTACCTTCACCCTCGCAGATGACCCCCCAAACAGACTCGATCCCCTTTTCCTCCATCAAACTAGGTGAAAAGGCACTGCCCCCTCAACCGCTGCCTTCGCCGTCACAGCCATCTTCGTCTGCGGTGGTAAATCCATACCCATCCCCGCCGCAGACGTACAACAACCCGCCTACTCCAGTCTCTGACCAGAACTCGACCCCTACTCGGACAGTTGGCCAGGATGCACCTCTACATGCTCCTCTACCTGCTCTCCCCGCCGACAGACCGATGCCTCGACCTATCCCTCAGTCCACCACCCCGCCGACCCGGCGCCCGATTCTCATGTCTGCGACAGGCCCGGCGCTACAGCGAGCACCGGCACCAATGCCGGTACATGCGCCTGCGCCTATACCTGCGCCTGTGCCTATCTCGCCTGTTTCACCAGTGAACAACCTTGTCGCTCAACAGAGGACACCGCCGCTGAGCGACGATGAGCCCGAGCAGAGGAGATTGAACGGCTCTAGCGACTTACTAGAAGATCTCATTCCCTCACCCGAACCGGAGCCCGAGCTACAAGGCACCAACAGCACCAGCAACGAAGCCGGATCTATCGAAGAGGACAGTAGACCCTTCACACCACCTGAGGTCGAGCCGGTTGCTGTGCCGCTCAACAAACTGCACTATTCTTGCTACCAGGATCATCGCGCAATGCCGGTCGCCGGGAACGTATGGTATGCACTTCCCTGCATGACGTGTCAGAAATTCGACCGCGAGATTCGACACCGATGTGTTTTTTGCTGTCTCCGTGTCTGCATCGATTGTTTCCAGGCGCTTCAGAAATGTCAGCGCCGTTCGCTGTCCCAGCTGATGGAGACTATCTCGCCGAACAATGGTGCACAGCCGTCTGAGCCGGAACTTTAACATATTACCTTTCACGGTTCCTGACCATGTCCTGCCACGTGCTTTCCATCTGGTGGCTGTTTAATTCTAAATTGTCGCCCGGCCACGGCATCTATATGTGATGTTTATTGATTGTACCGACTAAATGATCATAATACCCCTGCCAGGTTGCTGATTTTTTTTTTAAATGATAATATGTTTAATGCCAATATCATAATAATAATAGCTATCTATACTGTAAACTCCAGTCCGGATTACAACGCAAATGGTACACAAGATAATATACAGACTGCTAATGGGACCATCTCAATCATGGTCTTCTTCGGTTACACCGGGACAACCCTCCATCTCGGCAGTAGCGTAGTGATACTTGCACCAGAAACAGTAGCAGTGCTTCTCGCGGAGGTACTGGACCAATTGTGATAACCGTTCGGCTGGCTCAAGAGCGTTAAACTCGTCTAACTCAGGGTCCTCCTCCTCCAGCTCCTGTTCCAGGGCAGTGGAGAGGTCGCGCCCGCCGCCGAGGGCCTCGTAGTCTTCTCGGTCTAATGTCGCGTCGTCAAAACCTGGTAATCGCGGGTTCGGAAAGAAGGATGTTGGTAGAGACGTCTGTAGCATATGCCTGGTCTGGATGGCGCGTTCCTTTTCTTCGCGTTCACGCACCAGCCCGCGGTAAAGGACATTGATTTGGGTTGTTGGCTTTACCTTGGCCTTTGATCTTGGTTCATGGGATTCTTCGCCTTTGCCCCGACTATCATTCTCTTTGTCCTTGTCTTTATCATGATCTTCGGCATAGCTGCCAGAGAATAGGCTCGCCTGCCCATTCTCATCCGCGTCCAGTCGCTCCGCAACCTTCTGTGCTGCATGGACTTGCGCTTCCGTGCGCTTCGTTTCGCGCTCGAGTCGCACACGATCCCGGTAGTCGCCCTCCTCGGCTTTGACTTTCTCCGCAGCCTCCTCGGCCTCTTCCCGGAACTTGCGCTTCCGTTCACTATCTAGTCCGATGCCTCCCCGATTTTCTTTGAAGATCAGGTTCAAAGGTTCCGCGCGCGGCCGTGTATTGGGATCGCTTTTGTCATTCTCTTTGGCCTCTGCAGCCTTGCCTAATGTTTGGCCTGGCTTGAACCCTAGCTTTGCCATCATCTGGAATCCCTTGTTTGCGGGGTTGAGTGTGCTGGTCGCTAAGGCTGCATCGCGTTTGGCGGCTTCCTGGGCGGCACGTTCGGCCTTGGAAGGGACCCTTGCGCGAGCTTCGGCCTAGATTGAGTTGGCGCGGAGTAAGTGGCCGTTCCATGAATACTGGAAACCGTGAGGGCACGTACCTCTCGCTGAAGCCTGCGCTTCTTTTGCGTGAATGTTTCCTTCTCCTGCGGCTCTTCGATAACCATGGACATGTAGTCATCCTCTTCCTCTTCCGCGGCCATTTTCGTGCGGGGTTGCGGGTTGCGGTGTGATTCCGTCGAGTCGGAGGTCAGAGACTGGGAGGAAGCCGATCGGCTAGAACGCCGGGATGGAGGAAGGAGACGATCGCTGGTAAATATTACCCGATTCGAAAAGGTTGGAGGCCGGGGTACGGAGTATTTCTGTCCAGCGCTGATGCGAAGTGACGACAAAGAATCAAGACTTCGAGATCTGCGGGGAAAGCCGTCCGAGGGTTTTTTCCACTCCGACAAGGGTTTACTCGTCTCCATCCAATCTCGTCTCTGGCCACAAAGACCTCACCTCTAGTTCCTTGCTTTGCCGCTTGTCGTGTGATCGATGAGCTGGTCAACCTGCAGTCCTCCTCCCAATGAGGGGTTCACCCCAGCCCTAGCAGATGCATTTGCAGCTGGCTTTAGCAAACTGCAGGACGTAGGACTTGAAATTTCTTGCCTTCAAGGGATGCTGCGGCTTTACGAGCTCTCCTGCGTGCCGAGACTTGCAGGGTTCCTTTGGAAGGTCCCAGAGACTCTTTCTGGGATTCCGGTCGATGACCGTCAGCAATGTGGCTACGATGGCGTCTGGGCTGATCGATCGCCTCTAGGGCTGTGCCTCCACCGAAACCTTGACATTCAAGGCCAGATTCCGATATTCCCCTCATGGCAACGATGACATCGGAAGTACGGCCTCTGAGGAAATCCGACCTGGCTTGTCTAGACCGGGCCCTTGTTAGTCTACATGCCAACATGTGGAGAGAACCAGGGAGTAGTACCTCTGGCCGTTTCTCTCCGGCCTTAAACTCGCTCTACCCTACGACTACGTACGGAATAGAATGCGTAAACCCCGCAGCTGTTCTCTTACCTTTCTTTGTCCACTTTCCTTCGCGTCTTTCTCTTAAATACCCGGCGTTGCTATCTCCGATCTGCACTGCCCACAAGAATTCCTGAATTACTCCCGCTATGTTAGGACATCTGGCAGTGTTGAGTGTGCTTTCTGCCCTGGCTTGTGCCAGAGACATGGTCGTGGACCTTGGCTATGCTCAGTATCGAGGCCAAACGCTCTCCAATGGCGTCGCACAGTGGCTGGGCATTCGCTACGCTGCACCTCCTGTAGGCCCGTTGCGTTTCTCGGCGCCGCAGGACCCTGAGGTAGTGAATGGGATTCAGAACGCCACTCAGGTACGTAAGACGCCTCAAACTGATGTCGTTCATGACTAAGCTATAAGAACAGCATGGTCCCATCTGTATCCGGACTTCGAAATACCCGGTCCCAGAAGGCTCATCTGAGGATTGTCTGTTTCTCGACGTGTACGCACCTGCAGGGTTTAGAGGAGCTTCCTCGAAACTCCTTCCTGTATACATCTTCATACAGGGAGGAGGGTACAGCAGCAATGGAAACCCCAATTACAATGGGACAGGCTTGATCCAAGCCTCGGGGATGAACATTGTCGTTGTCAACTTCAATTATCGTGTCGGCCCTTATGGTTTCTTGGCTGGCGCGGAGATCCTCGCAGGCGGCAGCGTAAATAACGGTCTGAAAGATCAGATCAAGGTTCTTAAATGGGTTCAGGACCATATCCAAGAGGTACGACTCATTTCAATTCTAAATGCCATCAAGCTAACTCTTTTCGAGTTCGGTGGTGACCCGGACCATGTGGTCTTGGGGGGCGATAGTGCGGGTGGAGCATCAGTAACCCTACTTCTGTCCGCATACGGTGGTCGGGACGATGGCCTCTTCCACGCTGCTGCGGCCGAATCCCAGAGCTTCGCTTATATGTTGACGGTAGACGAGGCCCAGTTCTCCTACAATAACTTAGTCAACCGCACCGGCTGCACCGGCGCGGGGGACACACTTGGCTGCCTCCGTAGTTTGGACATTGCGACCCTTCAGCGCGAAAACATCGTCACGCCGTTCCCCGGTGCCCAACGGCGTCCTCTATACATGTACGGCCCCACCATCGACGATGATCTCATCCCGGACTACACATACCGCATGTTCCAAGAAGGCAGGTTCATCAAAGTCCCAGTCATATTCGGCGACGTTACCAACGAAGGCACCAAATTCGTCCCGGAGAACCTCGGCTCCTTGCGCGCAGTACAAGTCTGGCTCCAAGCGCAGTGGCCCACCCTTACATCTGAGCACTTCTCAAGGATCAACCAGTACTACCTTCAGAATGTCAACTCTACGCAACCTTATCCCAACTCAACGCGCTTCTGGCGCCCGGTAAGCGATGCCTACGGTGAGATTCGCTACGTCTGCCCCGGCATCGCCATGTCCGCCGCATATGCTAGCGCCGGCGTCCCCAACTGGAACTATCATTACGCAGTCCAGGACATGGATGATGAAGCCTCTGGATTAGGCACCTATCATGTCGTTGAGCTCAATGCCATTTGGGGTCCAGAGAACATTTTCTGGACGGACAGTGTCGGGACTGAACCGCCGGCATCTTATTACACGTCCAATGCGGCCATAATCCCCGTAATGCAGGGTTACTGGACAAGCTTTATTAGAAGTTATGATCCGAATACGTATCGTTATCAGGGAAGTCCGATATGGGAGGAATGGAAGGGGGATGAGCGGATCTTTATTCGGACGGGTGAGACCAGGATGGAGAGCGTCCCGGGAGATCAAAGGGAGAGGTGCGAGTACTTGACCTCGATTGGTCTAGAGCTAAGGCAATGATTGATTGCATACATGCATATGAGTATGGCTCGATCGAAGACGTACTTTTTAGTTTGTCCGGTTCGACTGCTCGTGAGGTATATACATGCCAGAAAATCGCAAGCCAGCCCATCATATAACAAATTAGACGTGGGTAATCTAGTGCAAAGCAATCTAATCTACCTTTTTCCCTGCCGCATCCTCTTCTCCCTCTCATAAGCATTAGCCTCTCTTCCCTCTTCATTCTGCACCTCAGCAACAAGCTTCTTGTACTTGCGCTCATACTCGGCATCCTTCTCCTTCTTGTCGCGCAGTTTCTCACGCGCAATAAAGTTCGCGTCCTTGCGGAGCTCCCGCATCGCACCCTTGCGCTCACGCTTGTACTCCGCCTTGAGCCGGTTGACCTCGGCACGATCACGGTTGGGGTCGTAGTGCTTGTCGGGGTTGAAGGAGTCCTCGAATTTAGGAATCGCTGTCTTGACGGCTAGGGGTTTATGGTTGTGAAGGAGGAGCGGGCGGCGGGAGAGGTGGGACTGAGCGAGGACGGTGGAGAGTTTGTCCAGAGTTGACTGGAGAGAGTCGAGGGCGGAAGAGGGGATCGTCTTGTTCTTCTTTGTCTTCTTGTTGGCGGCGACGCAGGAGCGGAAGACATGTTTCAGGACGGCCTGTGCTTGGTCAAAAATGTTGGATGAAGCCGATTTGGTGGACCAGAGCTCAGAGGCGCTGTTGATGAGGAGGGTGAGAGTTGTGATGAGAGAGAGTTTGAGCTCCTCTGATGATTGGGCGGCAATGTCCCAGAACTGGAGTTTGCGGATATTCAAAGGCTTCGAGGGGTTGAGACGGAGAAGCTCAGTGGGTTGGCGGAGAGGGAAGGATCCGAGTCTGGAGGTGGGTTCTTTGGGGCTGAGAATGCACAAGGCGTTGAGCACGTAGTTCAGGAATTCGGGCATGTAGCGCTTGGATGTGGACTGGTACTGCACGGCTAAACTGGCAGCGTAGGTGCCGACGCATAGGCCAGACAAGGAGTTGACAGGCCCCTGGCCGAGATACCGGGCAAGGCAAAGATGGGCCGGCGTGGAGACGGCGTGGAAGTGGTCGGATGTTGGGAAGACGGCGGCGATGCCAGTCAAAATGATAAGGTCGCCTGGTCGCAGGGCTAGCGGGCGATCTGCGGCGATCTGGCGCAGCTGGGACCTGAATGCCATCGATACACTTTCCGGGTGGCTCTTGGCCAGAGAGTGGATGTGACGCAGGACGTTTTCCACAATAGCGAACGGCGGGCGCTGTGGCTGATTGGTCATGTATGCGGCGTGCTGGACGAGGATACCGGCGAAGCGGCCGAGCTTGGCCTTGTTCTCGCTGTGAAGCCGGGGGTGGTGAAGAGCTCGGATTCGCTGGATGACGGTTGGCAGATTTTCGTATGCAACATCCTTGATCGTCTCCAAAAACTCCTCATGGCTATCGGGACAGAGATATGTGTATGCGAGCCCATTATCATCGGCAGCAGCAGGTGCTGCGTCGCCGGACTCGTTGCCTGGCATAGTGACCCCGTTGATGAGCTCGTCTTCTTCTTCAGACTCCTGCTCGGACTCTTCACCAACGTCACTCATGTCCTCGTCCGACTCAATAAATGATAAGCTGGCGTCTGATCTCGTGTCGACAAGTTCATCAAGAATGAAGTCGTCTTCATCATCAACACCATCAGGTCGGGATGTGGAAAAATTCGTAGTAGGCTGCTGCAGACCGAAATCCTTTGCGTCATCCGGAAGTAACTCCTCGTCGTCAAACTCTTCGTTCTCTTCTTCCTCTTCCTCGGCCGCATCTAATTCGTCCTCGCTAGCATCCTCACCGCGCATTCTCCGAATTCGCTCCTCCTCAAGTTTCTTTAATCGTTGTGCTTCTTCTTCCACCTTTTCTTCTTCTGTCTTTGTGCGGTCCGTGGGCATTGAGCGCTTGTCAAACGTCAGTTGCTTCAAGCGCTGGTCGTATTCCTTTTCCATGTCACCCTGCGATTGACCCTGCAGGATAGCTGCACGGTCGGGGTTCATTCCTGCGAGGTCGTCCTTTGGCTGTTCTGGTTTGGGCGGGTGCTTCACTCCTCGGAGCATATCAAAAAGTTCAGGTAGACCCTTGTCTAATTCTTCACGTAGGTCATCATCGTCCTCCTTTGCCATTTGCCGCTGCGCTTTGTAGAACTTGGACTTGGCGATGACTTCTTGCATGACTTCGTGCTTGGATTTTTTCCGGTCCGGTACTTCTTCCTCGCCTTGTGACCCCATATCATCCCCGGCTTCAGGGTCGCCAATAAATCGTTTGCGCTTTCGAGGCATTCCAGAATCCGACATGTCGTCCGCACTCATGTTTTCCTGGAAATCATCCTGCAAGCCTTCTCCATCACCAAACGATAGCGACTCCCCTTTGTGCGTGAGCGTAAACTCTTCTTCGTCGCCATCATCCTCCTCGAGGTTGAACATCGAGTCCTTTCGTAGTTTCTTCTGGCTTGCTCGGGCGAATCGTTCCGCGGCTCGTTCTTCCGGTGTCATGGTCGGATCGTTCTCACCAAAACGGCGATCCATAATACCACCAACTTTGTTCTTACGATCCATCTCCTGCAACAGTGTTTCGCGCCTCTGCGATGAAGTGCGTCAGTCAATGTCCTTCTACACAGTCCCTAAACAACGTACCCTCTCTTCTCCAAGGGATTTTGTAACTCCCGGCCGGAAGCTCCCTGCGGCCAACTTTGAGTTGCCATCGCGTGTGGTGACATCAAACTTGGTCCGAGAAACAGTCCTGATCTCGAAAGGATTGAATCGTTCTCGGATGGCATTTAAGGCGTTCTCGCGTTGCGCCCGGTTTTGCGCATTCGCGCCGGTCTTCGCATTTTGGCGTTTCTGTTTCTTGGACTTCTGAGGGCCCAGTACTCCAGTGTCGCGAAGGGAGGCCTTCAGCTGCTTGAGCTGCGACGGCGGCATGATTGCGTGGATAAAGTCGAAGAAACCGGGACTTCGAAATTTTTGGGTTGCCGAAAAAAGTATGCTACACCGCCTCATTATTCTGCCGATAGACTGTCTCCGCTTATCTAACTACGGAGATGACATCTAGTCGACGCCAGCGCAGATGGCTTCTCATATGAGTGATAGCCTATTATGGCTGTGCCTTGGTACGCTTGAACCAACGCTTGGAGCCCTAGTTACAAGATACTTACATGCTTAGGCGCTTCGCTATTCTTTGCTGTGCGCGGAATCGCTGCCGACCTCCGCCAAGTGAACGAATTGACCGAAATCAAGAAGGATGATAACGATGAAAAGATAATCAATGAGGGCACAGAAGATGGTACTTGACGCTCCCATCCATCAGCGCTTGGATTCTGACAATATCAGCTCTTAAACTAGATACGCTGTTGAAACTCTCCAATAGCACAAGCTATGACCTTCGTTCTGCGTATGGAATGCGTGCAAATATATTAAGCAACACAAGCTGACATTCGCAGCGCATTGCGCATAATCGCCGAACGGTCCGTAAAGGGAGAAACTAAAGAATTACTGCTGGGGGACCTTGCCAGCCTAGACTCCGAACGACGAAATAAAGCGATACCCGCGGCCTTCTTCCTGGTCAACAACCGAGCCCGTACGTACCCGCGCCACAACAAGGGATGAACCAGGTGCAGCGCTGATGATCATAGTTTCGCGGACATCTGTATGCTCTCGACTCAAAGACGTACCCACATACACTGCCTTAGTTAACTGTCTTTGCAACCTCCTCGAGGAACATACGGAGATAACTTCCGAGACGGTATCTCCAATATTCCCTAGAACGCGCCCCCGTTTTGAACTGAAAGCTATGAGAACGCTCAATATACTTCTACAAGAGAATATACCTGCTGCGCTAGAGGCTGGTATTATCAGCCGGTGGCTCGCCAACTATCCATTCCCATGCGCGTTGACAGAGCCCTCTCGACGGCAGGATGTGGTGATTCTCATGAAGACTTGGTGGTCCGACGACGCAGTCATGAGCAACATTTTCAATACGCTGTCATCCCACCCCGAAGGCGCGAAACAACTTCGGAAGCACGGCTTGATGGGTAGCATGTTGGAAGAAAATGATCATGACGAAATTAGTGACGATAACGAGGACGCGGACGAGGAGAGTGACGTGTGGATGATAGATGGCGAAGATACTGCTGGCTCAAGGCGAGTTCCTGGCCGGCGACCTCGAGAGCGTAATTCCGAAGAGCAAGCTCTAAGGAGGCGCAGACGAGAGGCCATGGTTTTGAGTGATGGAAGGCGTCCACTAGGCCGTGACAATATCATACAACTACCAATTTCCAACTAATCGCTATGACCACATCATTGAGAAGCTTCATGTTAAATCGTTATGATATCCCTTGTATTGGAAAATGTCAAGTTGCGAGCACTCAAATGTTAATAAACAACTTAGAGACCCATCCACGCTGACTTTGCAGCATGGTCCAACTTTTTCCGACTATGTTTAAGTATTCCAAGTGCCCGGAGCTCAGATAATGCTCTGTAGAATAAAGCCATCGTCATCCTCTCGTCGCAATTATTGCCTTGTTCGCCCTCAAAAACTGCATGGAACGCTGTCCACAAGTCATGCATGTTCACAAGAGCACCAGACTCAAGATATAACTGATAAAGGATCGACGTGGGGGGCTGCTTGGCCGAGATCTTGCGTTCTGTGTCCTGCGATGCGAACATCAGATAGTCAAACGGGTTCGACAATGCCCGCTCTATCGCAAATCGGGCCCGCGGCGCAAAAGCTTCCTTGATGGGATTTCGCATGTCAAGCAAAAACGCCTCGTGTAGTGGTAATTCTTGAGGGAAGATCAAAGTAGTCTCAAAATACAACTTCAACAAGGTATGGCACCGGTCTATGATCCTTGTGTATTTTATACACTCCTCTGGCAGCCTAGTTTGACCCGTATTGAGTTTGACTCGTTGGTTCACTATAGTAGTTCCGATGACGGAGTTCTGACTGTCATACTCGCTGCATAAAGGCTTCGTTCCCTTATAGGCCTCGGTAAGAGACTGGAAGTCCGCTTCAATAGCACTAAACTCAGGAAGTCTCCGTAGAGCCTCCGGCAACTGGGGGAACAAGTCTTCAATCTTGCTCGAATCTAGGCGTCGAAAGGCGGCGAGAGCATCTTCAAGCAATGGCGAGTTCTGTAGTTCTCCAGACAATGCGCGAACAGACAATTCCGATATGCTCGCTTTCTTCGAAATGTTCAGGTCCTTGAGCAGCAAAAGGATGAACGCCACGGCCTGGAACATATCATGCATCGAGCGTTGCCCAGCTTGAACAAGCTGGATTGATTGCGACAGGAGGAATTTGTTGTCCTCTAATAACTGACGCACCTGTTGAGTGTGGCCATTTTCGACAAGAATCTCACAGTACCTAGTCCATGTCAAAACGGAAGTACTATCCACAAGCGAACGAATACTTACTCCCTAAAAGACGGTACTTTTCGAATGGCTTCGCAAAGTTTGTCATGCTGCAAGTCTGTCGGAATGTTATCCGCGAGGAGAACCGAGATAGAGTTGGCGAAGAAATGAGACATGTAAGAATACTAACAATAACGTTAGGACCGGCTCCAAGACCCGGGCACAGACAAACCTACTTTTACTGTTCGACAAAACGCCTCTGGTGTCTGGAAATAATCACTTGACTTTTCGAAGAGGACGCCAGTGAGACTGCGCCCAATCCAAAATTTACCTCTGTCTGCCTGTATTCGCTCATATACCTGATCGACACAATTACTGGCTCCATGGAGTTCAAAGTATCTTCCTTTGAGCAGGGAAACGCTTGATCGTGGTAATCTTCCTTCAAAGAGTTCAACCGAGGTAGAAATGCCGAATAGGAGCGTCAAAGGTATCCGATCAAGCCATGAACTAGAAAATAAGCCTCCACTAGCCACTAGAGACCGGGCTGACTTACCTGAGAAGAAAAAAGAGATCTGTGAGAATGCCTGGATCAAAAGCTTCGCTATCTCGAAAAGCCAGGACCAGGTGTTTGATATTTTTCCGGGTGACGTAGTCGCCTAGTAGGTCAAGGTCATATCCAAGAAGCCTCGGGCCCTGATTCGGTCAGTTTTCTGACTGGTGCTCGCCGCAACAGGAAAGATAAGAAAGGACAGAAAAGCAAGCCTACCTCACGGTCAGTCAAGAAGCTCTGATAGCCATTATTCCCTTCTGTATTTGTGATTGCAGCACGTATGATGCTCTTCAATGTCGTCTTCAAGTTGGGCGCGTCACCAGATTCCAGAACTACCACTCCTCCTTCTCCAGCGAATGTCAATTGATCATTTAGTCGGGAGAGAAGTCGTGTGAGAGAGGAAACGTTTGATCCAACGGTGACTAGGGCTGCAGGTATACATCCACCGTACCTATGCGCCATTAGATCTTGCATCGTCTGCTGCGCGTAGCGAGTTGTCCTTACATGTCTGGTGACGTTGTTTTGACAAAAGACGACACATTTTCCAATACTTCAGCATCTACCTCGTCCAAGATACCCTTCGTAATTGTCAGATTCCTAGTTGGGGAGCGAATCTGGTTGGTACTAACCTGTATCTTCGCCTCCTGCAGAGACCACAGCTGCTCATAGGTTTGATATCTCAATTGGACGGATTTCTCGGTTTCATCTCCGTTGAGTAATGGCACAAACGGACAGATGGCCTTGCTCGATTTCTTGGGTTCTTGGATAACTTTTCGCTTCTTCGATGGTCGTTCCCCGTTATTGATTCCCGCGTCCGCCGGTCTGTAGATATAGACGCCCTTGGACTGTTAGCTTTAACTGAGCATTAGACTGGGGCAGGCGCTCTGTGACGGTATACCTGGGAAATAGAGAGATCCTCCGAGAAAGCACCTGCGCCTATTTCCATATATTCCATGACCAATTGTCCCTGCCTCTGTAAACGCTTCAATGTAATGAGTGCTGAAAGGGAGTACTCGCGTTGCCTTCACAGAATGCCTGAAATTCGCGGCAGATCTCCGATCAGAGCTAAGCCAAATGGGGAACATTCAAGCTCCGCGGCGGGTGTCCAGACTGAATTCTTTCCCTCAATCCAACCCTTGTGCAGCTTTCCAGTGCTCGTGTCTTCCGCCTAAAAGTCACCTTGGTGCTACTCACTCTCGATTTCCGCACTCGAGTCCAATGATATAAACCTCTCACTTCATGCTCCGCCCGGTGATTCGAGGGGCTCGGTGGTATCAGCATGTGGGCCGCTCGAGCAGTTCGGCGGTCTCGCCTCGCTCCTTTACTCGAACATTTACAGCCGTAGCACCGCGATCGATTGACTACGGCGGACCCAATGACAAGGTCAAATTCTACGAGCAGGATACTCCCCGGAGCACGAAGAGGCGAAAGATCGATCCGGAAGCGGAGGACAACGCGGAGAAGGAAGAAGTGGCGCGCGAGCTTGCTCAATTGGATCAGGAATTAGAGTCTATGAAGAAGGAGGATCCTTTCGGCGTTAACAGCAGTTTTATGCAAAGTCTACCAGAGAACGAGAGGGCTATTGCATTGGAAGCCCTGCGGCAACAAGAAGCAAAAGATGGCAAAGATGAGCCCATCACCTTTGATGACGTCTTTGATGAAGAGTTGGACCAGATGCTAAAAGAAGAATTCGAGGGTCTAGCGTTGGAAGAAAAGAATTGGATGAAGAACAAGGACAACAAGGCGCCGAAGGAATCAGTACAGCAGCCATACGAAGTCGCACTCGAGGACTCTGAGCATAGCAACTATGTTCACAGATTCAACCGCGCCCTGGAGCGAGTTGCTACCGACTTGTCCAGCGAAAGAGCGCGTCAAGACATTTGGAAGTGGTACCGAGGATGCAGACAAGTCGTTCCCGGGTTCGTCAATGCGATCCCCGAGGAGGCCACGACGCTGCTATGGTCGTCCCAAAGTTCGGAGGGAGCGCATGCGGCTCGTATACAGGTCCTAGCTGAAGATGCCTTGTCTGCTGGTCGATCTCTTTCTACAACGCATATGCTTTCCTACATAAATTCGTTACATCAATTGGGTAAAACAAAGGCTGCCCTGGATCAATGGGAACTGCACCAGGCTAGGCTCAGCCAGCAGAAAGATGACCTGGAAGCCTACTGGCAGCTTGGCGTCCAGCTTTTTACTGCGGAAGGCCACCCGCAGCGAGCTCAGGATATTGCTCTAGCATTCATGACAAATGACAATTCTCGGCAAGCTCGCATCTTAATTCCGATTATCACCGCTTGGGGAAAGCAGTCAGGAAAAGAAGCGGAAAATAAGTTGTGGGCTCTTTATCTACAATTGAAAGCGATGCTTCGGGATGGAATGACCATGAAGGATTATGATCAAATCAGCATAGGGCTTCTCAAAGCTGGCAAGCTCAACCTCGCTATTGCTGTATTCAAAGACATGATGGTCACCGGCAAGGATTCAGCAAACGACTCAACAGCGCTGTACACGGCGGCTGTTGGGTTGGCCGGTAACCTGCAGGCTTCAGCTGTTTCTGAACAAGACGTCAACAGAGTGTCCCTTTCCACATTGACGGTTCTACCCCGTCGATTTGAGAATCGATTCTTCTACGCCAGCTGGTTGAAGAAATTGATTGGAATGGGTGAAGTTGATTCTGCGGCTTCGGTGATTGAGTTGATGTATGAACGGGGCGTAAGGCCGGATCCAAAACATCTCAACGGTTTGATTGCTGGGTGGCTTCGCGAAGGGGGTGCGCTTGCACGGGAAAAGGCCGAACAGCTAGGCTGGTCCATGATCAAGCGGCGGATCGACCGAGTTTCGCAAACTGAGGCTAAGGAGGTAGCATCACCACCAGAAGCCCGGCGCACTGGTGCTCGGATTCCCCAATTTATGCAACGGCCAATGCCGCCAGCTACCGTTGAAACCTTCTCAATCCTGCTACTCCACTACACTCGGCGGGGTGAAGAGCAAGCAACCGAAGATCTTGTCAATAGCCTCACGCGCTCTAGAATCCAGCCGAACTCTTACTTTATGAACCACCTTCTTTACGCCGAACTACGAAAACAAGATATTGGCTCTCTCTGGAGCAAATTCAAAGCACTGTCATCTACCGTGCAGCCAGATCTCGAGACATACGCTTGTCTTTGGGACTGCGGTAAAGTTCAATATGACCGTAGCCGCAGTGCTTATCTCGCCGAATTTCCCACAGCTCGTGCGCTCTACGCAGATATGATCACTTGGTATTCCAACCTTTCTACAAAAGCCCAAACCATAATCCATGAAGACTTTTCCAAAGACCTCTACGACCAAATCATACGTTGCTTTTGTCTCTCTAAAGACCTGGCAGGCACCCTCGTCGCCCTCTCCTCACTCCACTCCACCTTCGGTTTTCATCCCGACGAGGCAACGGCCCGTCTAATCATCCTATCAGTCGCGCGTCACGCTGGAGTCCCCTCAGACACCCCAAAACGTCGCCTTCGCCGCCTTTCCTCAACTCCGCAAAGCAAGGCGAACATTGCACACGTTCAACGTCTCGTTGAACTACTTAGCGACCGCAAATATGCGGCGCTTGAGACCAAAGGACTCACCATTAAGTCATTAGATCCGCAAGAGAAGGAGACCCATCAACTTGAGATCATGACTGATCTGCTACGCATCGTTATGGGTCAGGTCAGTGCTGGGCATGATCAAGCGCCTCATTTCGACCACGTCGAAGAGCAGCTCTGTTCTGTTGCCGAGGAGATGGGCGTGCCTAGGATATACCTTGGGCCGAGGTTGGATGACGATAATGCTGGTTTAGTTTCGATGAGATAGACATCATTAGGCTTGGCTTCTGCATTGTGTTTCGGTATTTGTACTGTATATAGGGGGTTTCTTGGCTGCCAATTGGTGTTTTCCACTGTATCATAGCTAATTGTCAATATGCACATCTATTCCTCATTGACTACTCACTCTTCACTTCATACTATAAGTGTTCTGCGTCAGGCAAGGCATCAAGTTACACTTTAGAATATATCCTGAATAGCCTCGTGCAGCTGGATTAGTAGGGTACAGTTACAAATGTCATATGATATCATATTCATAGTGATCCTCTGTACACTCGATGGTAACGCAGGCAGGTCGAATCTGCCTTGAGAGTCTGGAAGCACGAGGTGTGGCTCGGTATTGTGGCGTTGCTGTGGCTGTGGACTGCGACTCGGTGCAAGGCAGATTATCTACTTAGTCCGTACTAGACAACAACAAGGATGGAAAAATAAGGGAGACCAGCCCATGTAATTCTTCATAGGAAGGATGTCAGCATCATGGATACTCGTGCCTGAGAAACGGGATATTTTCTCCGTCTACTCTGATCTGCGGGGTGGTGGAGATGGCTAAGAAAAGCATTCAATATAATATGATTCAACAGGAACCTGAACCAGAGTTCAACCAGTGGATATCTGTTGGAATGTCAAATTGTCAACAGGCCTTGAGGGAAATTGGTTTTTGCTGATTATGCTGGACCAGCTGGAAGTTCCTCAGCTGTCATCCTCAGCCTCTAATTTGGCGCCGCCGTGCAGTGTCGTGATCCCAAGCCAGCCTTGACTCCTTTCTTTCCCTCCCCCACCTTACCGTATTCTGCTCTCCCTCCCCCTCCTTCGCCTGCCAGGTTATTTCAGCCCTGCTGTCCCTCTTCCCTTGTCAGAGCCTCCTCAGGCTCTCTCACCTGTCATCGATCCATCCTGCCTCTCCCCCCGACTCAGCCTCCTTTGGCTTCCTAACTCTCCGCCTTGTCTCACCTTGTCCTGGGGTTTTTCGCTTCTGACTATACTGCCTTGCTTACTGTTCTCTTCTGCACTCCGCTCTTCGACGTCATATTCTTGATTGGACCTTAGCCGTCCTGATAATTCATCTAATACCCCCAAAAGCAGTGCTGCAAGACCTAGACCTGCGCCAGAGACCGGGCAACGTTGGCGGCCCGTCCTTTTATACTCCGTTCCGTTGCCCCATTCTGTTTATATCTCCAATTCCTTGATCACATCTATAACGTGTTAGACATGCCATTCTTTACCGTCTTCATCGGGTACTAGTGACATATACCTCAGCAAACACACAAGAGTCTGTAGAAGGAGAAGGGCCTTGTCTCCCGCTCCAGTTCGCTGGGTCGCTAAGTTCTCGCGTCGAATCGAGTGAAAAGATGTCGGCTGCTTCGCCTCAATTCGTCCAGAGCGACTCAAACGAGAGGACTTTTGACTCTGAACTTTCAAACTTATACCTTTCTACAGCAATCGACCCTGAGGAAACAGAATTTCAATCAACTGCGTTCAGATTGACTCCTGTTGACGACCGAGGAAGTGTCTGGAATGGTTCCGCATCGCCTCTAGGACGCCCGATCAATAATGCATCAACGCCAGTCAATCACGAGGGCTATGGCACTTCCTACTCAGAATTCCTCAGCCCCACCAATGATTGGACGAGTGATATAAGTGGCCATGCCTCGCCTGCCGATTTGATGATGCCAGGCGTCTGGTCGGCCAATGCTACCACATCTCAGATCACAGAGACATCCCCGCTAAATCAGTTCGATCCCAGGCCGGCATCTCCCCATGCGACTATGGACCCCTCTCAGCTCCTTACACCGAACCTTACCAACCATCCTAGTCCAGCCTCGGACACAATGAGTGTTGAGAGCCACCGAGCTCCGCGGTCTCATCAGCCTTCCATACCTCGTCTGATCACTACACCCCTAAACGACACTCTCGGACCACGCCCGGTCCCCGAGTCGGTCACAACTATAAGCCCAGTCGTCAAGGTGGAGAGTTATTCACGAGGTGATTCGCCTGTCAGGGATAGCTTATCAACGAACCGCCGCCCAAGCCAGTCCTCCGTACATCTTTCCCCGGGGGGCCTGTCGAATGCCTCAAGCGAAGATGCTAATATGGAGGATGGCAACACCCCTATTTCAAGGTCGGCTAACGGAACATGGTTTCCAGACGTGCTCACGGGGCAATCCGGTCTCGCACCGGAGGCACGAGAGGACGTATATGTCCTTAGCCCTAGCGAGATGGACTCGCAGCGAAAACTGGAGGAAAGAAACGCAGATATCTATACGTGGTCGGAGGCCGTTACAGAAGCTCATAGCGAAGCTGGTGATGATCATTTGCCTTCCCAACGGGGCCGAGGGGATCACCATGGCACTAGGCGAAGGGCAAAGAGTACCGGAGATCCTTCCCTCCAACAGGATTATTTCAATCTAAAATTTCACCCTGGCCGCCCCGAGGTCCCAGGACCGGGCCTTGTGCTCCGGGAGGCAAGCGAATCTAGCGAGGATGAGACGGAGTCATCAGCGCCCGTCAGTGTGAAGGAGGAGAGGTGGACTCATGAAGCGTCTGAAATTACTCCTCCCGAGCCCCAAACCACAGAAACGGGGGAAGCGCAACCTCATGGATTTTTGGGATCTCCTCCGTGGTGTGACATTGAGCACGACTCGTCTCCTCGCACAACACGGGTCCAGCCAGTCAGTTCAACTCAAGCTATGGTTGAGTATCAGAGACGTGCACGAGAATATGACGCTTTATCCCGCGTTGCGACTTGGGGCACGCGTGACATCGACGCCAACAGCATCAAGTCCTTTCAGCTGATGAGCCTAAATGGAAATGGAAAAGAGAAAAAGCACGAGAGACGGAGCAGTCTTCTCAAGTATTTCCCCCAGAAGAAAGGCAGTCTCTTGAAGCGACCACGCCAAAGAACTGATAGCTTCATCATTGAACCTGTTCAGGAGGGCGAAAAAGCGCAAGACACGGAAAGCAAGCCGCCTCCCCAGAGAAAGGACAGCTTTCCGCATAGGTTAAGTCTTGGTCTTTCCCCGAAGACTTCCAATTACAGCATTGGTGGTGCAGTTATGGCGACAACGAGGCAAATGGCGGCCATCGGCGGCAAGGACTCTTTGAGTGTGGTATCCCCAAGCTCAGCGGCTAAACCCTGGAACACTCTTAAAGTGCGGGGTCGGAGTAGAAGTGAGGTGCCTAGGGCACCAGGTTTGTTTGAGCTCATGACAAGTCATGGTGGACCACCCGTTCCCAACATCAACTATACAACCGAGCCCACAAACGCCAAGGATAGCAGACATGGGGAGTCGAACCAGGATGTCGTTGATGAAGAGGACGATGATGATGCTGATGAAAAGGGCCTTGTCATGGAATTCCCAATTCCACCCAACCTACCTGTACCAACTCTAGAAGGATTCAAGACACAGATCCTTCAGCTCAACCCGAGACTTGAACCCGCTTTGACCGACCGCTTTGCACATGAGCAGGTCCGGCGTTATAAAAGGTTGATCGAGGTCAAGCAAACACACGCGCGAGATGTCAATCGGAGCAAATGCAGGGCCGGTAAATCCTGCTTCGCCCTGGGTGGTAAAGCCAGGCTTCTACCACCGCGCGTTTCAGCTCAAGATGCAGATTCACACACACAGTTCCAGATTCCCGGCCGAGGAGAGACGGCAGAAAGCCCCGAACCTCTTGGTGAGACCACCATTGCGACAGCTCAATTCCCGCCAGGCGTCCCGTTCCCACCGCCACAGGTAAAGCTATTGCCGGCCGAGTTTGAATGTATGGTTTGCTTTCACGTCAAGAAATTTCAGAAGCCGTCGGACTGGACCAAGCATATTTATGAGGATGTACAACCATTTACTTGCACCTTCCCGGGCTGCACCGATCCCAAATCGTTCAAACGAAAGGCTGACTGGGTCCGGCATGAGAGCGAGCGGCACCGGCAGCTCGAGTGGTGGGAATGCTCGTTCACTGACTGTCGCCACAAGTGCTACCGGAAAGACAATTTCGTGCAACATCTCGTCCGGGAACACAAAATGCCGGAGCCCAAAGTCAAAAAATCGAAGAACAAAGGGTCGCCAAAACGTGGGCCAAATGATATAATCACCCTTGAAATGCAGGAGGAGATTGACCGTGGACGGGAGATCGACAAACTTTGGGGGCTCGTGGAGAGCTGCCGGTTTGACACGGCGAAAAGTCCCAGAGATGAGCCTTGCCGATTCTGCGGCAATGTCTGCACCACCTGGAAGAAGCTCACTGTGCATCTGGCCAAACATATGGAGCAAATGGCTATCCCAATCCTGGGTCTTGTGGACGAAAGAGATTTCCTGCATAACATTGACACTACCTTCGCGAATGGCAACACGAACACTTGCCCCGATCAAGTGCTTGTCACACAGGAAGCCAGTGATTTTGCCCCAACACTGAGCAGGCTCGGCCCATCGATTAATTTCCCACACGCGCCCCACCTGAGCAGCCAGACGGGCTCATCGGAACCGCTGGCGATGCCGTTCAGTACGAACCAGTCGTACATTCCTGCCACCTCTGTGCCTGTGAATGATAGAGCACCTACCCAATTGAGTCATTTTGAAGGCGTCGCGCCGTACGCAACACCTGGCGGAGGCATGCCTGGGCCGACTGAGCTGGTGGAGGAACAGATGCGGTTAATGACTATGCCTCAACATCAGAACTCGGTCACCTACCCTCCGCCGTTTAATGCCAGGCCGCGACTAACAGTCCCGAATCCAAACCTAAGGGTGCTACCGGAATACAGCAATTTCTCGATGTCCCCCACGGAAATGCAATATGATCCACAAAGCGCAACATACGTGTCCAGCGGAGCAGAGAACCACTACACTTATCACGGGCCAATGGCATCCGCTATGCCGTACCATCCGGGGTACCAAGACCAATGAATCCAGTCTCCATCAAGCTGGGCCATTTAGTTTTCTTTTTTTTTCCTACTTCTATGTGATACCCCAGTGGCGGATTCGAAGATCGTGGGGTGGAATGAGACTGGCTTAGATTCGCTCTTTGGGAAATCCGAATTGGCGTTTTGTTGGAGACCTTCTTCATTGCCGTATGGGAGGCCTATGGGCCAATGTGCCACAATGTTCATTGTCTTTTATTCTTCCAGGCACCTGTGTGCGACGTGATCTATGTCATCCTAGATATCCCGGGTCTTCTAGTACGATTTGACTGGTACCTTCTATATACGAGGATTCTCGAAATAGTGCGAGAGATGTACTCTGATGAACTGATGACTGATGTTGAGACTCACAAGGAGGATCCACTGATGAGGAATAGAGGCTGCAGGTTAACGTTGGCCTAGCCCGGCGATCGACGTCTAGCGAAATGTCAGTGTCAGCTCTATCCTATCTAGAGACTCCTTACAGGCACAGTCACGCAGGCTCAAAGTCCACACCGTAAGTACGGAGTGTTCGGTAGGGACTGCCATATTATCAGCCAACGGCCTTGTCTTCAATCAAGCACAGCGAATCAGAATTTTTCATATCCGCGGATACCTCACTTTCTGCAAGTCGGCAGCACTATTCCTGCACTCACTCGGCCTATTCTCGTCCGATGCTCAAAGTACCAGTCCAGTCCTATCAGCAGTGCTCGCGTGGGGGTTCCAAGACCTTAATGCTTTTGTCTTTGCATTCTTTACCAGAATGCTTTGCTCGCACCTTTTTGCTTTTTCACTGCTGTTTCACTGCTGGGTCGCTGGCTTCTTCAACTCCTCACTCTTCACTCTTCATCCCCATTGTTTCTTTTTCCATACGCTCGGCGACTATCACCAGGCTAAGCCAAACAGATAGTAGTCTACATAATCAATGAAAATTTGGAGCTGATCGTCTCAACCATTTTTGCTGCTGTCTACCATAGGGCAAAGTCCCCCGGAATTCCGATTTTTCAGCCCTCCAACCCGGTCCTATATGACTTCCGTCGCTTCAAGCTCAACGATATCCCTGCGTGCAATCCCGGCCTTGTCACACTTTTCACTCGAGCATTGGTAGCACAGGCCGCTGCATCAAAGCTCTCCCTGAGTCGAGGTTTGTTTGATCCGTTGAATGCACGGATTTGCCGCTATGAGTGTAGGTACCCGCTTCAATTCTCCCCCGGATTTGCTCTGCTCCATGCTCTCCCTTGAAGCTTCAACAAACATGTCTCGGAACTAATGTAACATGCACTAATACTATATTGTTCAGGAACATAACCATGCCTGGGGCAACTCAATTCTCCAGGGCATCAGTTCAACGCCTTCAGGGGAGCTCTCTCCCAACGACCCTTCCGCCGACCTGAGCCCTGGCGATACGGCCTCATTTCTAAGCTACCAGCTTGGGACAGAACTTGGTATCCCCTCTCGGAATCAGGGCCCCCTCTTCAACCAGTGGCAGTCACCTTCCAAGCGGTCAGCATCGCCTAGCCCACAGCCTCTCGACTATTTTCAATACTCGTCGGCGCGATTCCTGAGTGACCAGGACTCTTGGACTCCTCTTCGAATAACCGGTGTACCTACCAATGTGACCTTTTCTACAAGACCGTTAGAGGTGGTTCAAGGGACGAGCGAGCTTGATCGTAGGTGCTCTGCTAGCCACTATAGTGAGCCCTCTGAGACTGGAAGCCAGTACAATGGTTTACACTCCTCCGACTCTGGGTATAGCACGCGCAGTCTTGCTACACGATCCATCGCCGCTTCATATGCTGTAGACTCCGCCTACAGCCCACGCCTTACCGCGCAGGATTACGAGCAAGACGAAAAAATGGCAATGCTGGATATTAGATCGGCGCAACGCTGCGAGTCTATGGATACTACAGGACGACCAGAGTCGCCATCTTCATTGGGGCTTGATGTTATCAGATGCGATTACCCAAAATGTCCGTGGACCGGCAAGTGTCCGTCAGATAAAAGGTAAGCTGTGTGCCTGGTTGGGCAAATCTACAATTAACCTGCGCAGAAAACATGAAGCCCGGCATAGAAAACTGTTCAAGTGCGATGTGCCGAGTTGTACACGAAAGGAAGGATTTGGTACCATCAATGACCTTGCACGGCACAAGAAGTGTGTTCATAAGAAGGAGCCGGAGCGCGGGCCTAAAGTCTTATACATGTGTTTTGGGCGCAATTGCCCACGAAGCAACAAAAAATGGCCACGCTTGGATAACTTTCGCCAACACCTTGCTCGCATGCATAATAATGAAGATGGCGATGACCTGTTAAGGAGGTAAGTCAATTTACAGCTTAATTAATGGAGTTTTTACATCTGACATGCTTCTCAGGTCGCGCGAGTGGTACGAGCAACTAAGGTCGCAGAATACTACTTTGCCTTCCCTTGCGGACATGTCTGGAGATGCAAACCTATCACGAGTGCGACGTTTGCCCGGGTCGGATAATAGGATACAGGCCGCTGACCAACGCCCCCAAAATCCGCTTGCTACAACGCATACCGCTTTTCAAGCTGTCAACTCCGACAGATCAGCACTGGATCCTATTAGCGAGCACGCGATGCTTCACGTCGATCAGATCCCGTCGCACTCTATGGAGCTGTCGGCATTTACGGCACTGGAGCTTGAGCCAGAATTAGGGCAAAGCATGTGCGATTCTTCCCCGTCCATCAATCTACAGCACGGCAAAGTAGATAACATGATTTCCGAAGCGGCAGTGGGCGTGATTAATGCTATGTCAAAAATGATCAACCATCACCAGAGGACACGAGGGCACATT
This sequence comes from Aspergillus incahuasiensis, assembly GCA_003719405.1. Lineage (NCBI taxonomy): Eukaryota > Fungi > Ascomycota > Eurotiomycetes > Eurotiales > Aspergillaceae > Aspergillus > Aspergillus incahuasiensis. The sequence goes on along the minus strand of RHLP01000187.1, from coordinate 25,291 downwards.
GGGGAACACCGAATAATTGAAGAGGGCGAGTTATCGGATCGCAGCCGGGATTTACTGCAAAAGATTCTAGTCACGGCTTCAGAGATCCTCTCGAGGAGCCCAACATCAAGGAATGACAAAGCCTCTGAACATGCTGCAAGTACCCGGTCAGACAAGACAGGCTGGGCCCAATGTGAGTTCTTCTCAGAGCAAATGCGTTTGTGGTGGGATGAAGGATGTTATACGTCCGGGGTTATTCACTCGGAAGGTCTAACTCTCTACATTAGGACACGCCAAGAACCACACGAACGGCCAGGGATACTACTTTACAAATACTATGAAGGTTCAATGGCAGAGCAACCTTGAGACTACACAAACGATTTCATCTTCCAGGTGATCACAGTTGGAAACATACGCTTCCTTGTGGATCACATAAGAGCGCACAATTGTTGGACCATCAGGATGTCTACCCTCAAACACTGGCAAAAAAATACCTTGTCGGCGGGGACATGATACAGGATTGAGTCTACCGGAGCCAGTTGATCTGGGACGGACAGTAGATTTTGGGTGTGGGTTATGTCTTGACCATGTCCACCGCGAGACGCCACCAGCTCTGCAACGTACAATCAGCACATCGACAACCGTTCTCTTCGGTCCGGTCATCCGCAAATCAACAGAAATAGGCGCAAGCATACATAAGATTAGGCTTGACGACAAGGATGGGAACATTTTGGAAGCCCACAGCTATGGCAAGTGAATGTGCAGCAGCCATTAGAGTATAATGTCCACAAAAGGAAGACCCCAGACATTGAATCAGCCGATGCGATGCTACCAAAAGAATAAGAGAATACTATTTGAGACTGTCTCTGTCGATGGACTACCCTTCACCTTTTTCTGTTTTTGGAAGCCTGGTGTTGCAAAAAAAGGGTCGTGAGCACAATTTTTTTGTTTCATTTAAGTATCACAGAAGGTATTATCGGAGATGTATGTAGTTCTTGGAAGACAGTGAAAGAGCCTGATAATCAGCATGCATGGTTCAACTAGTCTTGGTCGAGTCGCGCTGAGATCGAATATATATAAAGGTAGAAAGGTGCTAGTTTCGTATGACAACTTGAGCACGAACCCATGATCATAAGGGTATATTTTATAGATACTATGCAAATGTTTACTGATACAGATATATAATACACTCAACATCAAGCTCCGAAGAAACTGAGATCAGTTTTTCTCAACCCCAGTCAACCCTCTTGCCTCCTTCTCCAGAGCAGCAAGTTGTTCTAACATGTACAGTTAGCTATGGCATCCACAAACAGGACATGAATGACTAGAGGCAAACATACGATTCTTACCAACCTTGACCTCTTCCATCTCTAGCTTCACCCAAGTCCAATAGATAACTTGGTACGTGAAGACGGCGCCCAGGAAAACTTTCGCGAAGGGACCGGCGAAAGCCTTGTACCGAGACATCTAATTATAGAGATTAGCCCAAAATCCTTCTTAGAAAGCTGAGCTAGGATAGATAGTGGCTTACTCCTTCTTTGTAGGCACTTGGCTGTGGTTGCTGCGGTGGTGGATGCGGCGGCATGCCGGTATTCAGCCGAATGTGGGTAGTTGTCAAATTCCTGCGAAGGAAAGATCGAGAGAAGCTGGAATTAAATCGGGGAGGCATATTGAAGGTGATAGTTCCGCTGTACAGAATTCAATCTACTTTTTGCTGTTTGAAAAGCAATCTCATACACTTGAAAGTGTTCTAGTGGTGATGTCCACCTGGGCAGGGCCAGTGCTGAGTCAGCGGTCACATGATAGCTATCAAGCGTTGGCCCCGGGTCGCATAGACGGGGTTCAAGAGCAAGCGGGGAGCAAGCGAAGTCAAAAGACGATAAGCTTCGATGCAGGGCGGAGGCGCTGCCCAAAAAAAACTGGTTGCGTGTTTGTTCTTTTCCATCACCTCCTATGCTTCTTATCGCAGCACCAAAACCGGGTGAACAGAGTTGGAAAGGCCCGCTGAGATGTGGCAATCCGACTCAGAAACTTTTCAGTGTTTATTTCTGATGTTTTACAGGCCTGGAAGCGATGGATTTGCAGTGTTTACGGTGGGTTCTGGTGGGCTGGGTTTGCGGTGATCTCGGACGGATTTCCAGCCCAGCTGGAATTGTGTTCGTGTCCACTGGCCGAGAGGTGAGATGCGGTGGGGGCCGCGTCTTCTGGCCTTAGCGCTCAGGCAGGAACTGTGCTTTTGCTGTCCCGCTAAGCCTAATGGGTGCCTAGTAGTGGCTCAACTTGCGGCTGGTGCAGCATCACCCGACAGATTCCAGCCTCAAGACTCGCAGTGCGAGAGATTGAGATCGTGACAAAGAGGGCGTGCGAAAAGCGACCACATTCATCGCCTCGGTTAGACCATCTGACTTGATGACAATTCGCTTCAGTCGCAGTCTCTGATGACTAGGTATGCGTGCTCATTGCGTCCGTCTGTTTTGAACTTCACCTAATCCTGATTTTCGATGCGCTGACACCCATCAAGATCGAGACAAGTGATCCTCACCTAGCCTAGGCCTACCGACGACACGAGTGGACTGCCGCACGTCTAAGACGCGTTTTATCGCTTGTTCGACGTCGCTCCTTTGCAGGCTCTAGTCCAATCCTCGATTAGTGATCGCGTCGCTTTATTTCAACCTTTTCAGTGTTGGAGGTTAAGAATAGATCCCTTTTGTTCGACGTCGCTCTTTACTTTCGCGGCAGCCGCTGCGCAATCATTGTCGGGTGTACAAGTGACTACACTAGCCAGAATACGATCTATTGGCCTTGACTCACATCATCCGGATTCCCGCCGCTTCACATCCTTACTGGGCCTTTCCTCATGACAGTCTATCGTGGTTGAAGCACTGCGTCTGAACCTTAACCGAGAACCTGTCTCGCCGTACATCCCTTAGTGAGTTCTTGAGTTCGCAGCGGACTTGACCTGAGCTGTCACTACATTCCCGTGCCTCCCCTGTCGCTTCGCTGGCCTTGCGTCTTCCCGCGTATCTCCCGCTGTTCTTCGCTTACCGATGGCTATCACCAGAGCTCGGACAACAAACATGGCCCGCATCAAACGGTCTCTCGACGAAATTGCGAATAAGTCTGATTCAGATGATGACGACTACAGCGATCACCCCGTCCGCAACAGCCGACGTTCAGCCTCCAAGTCCAAACCCAAAAGCAAGGCCCGCCCCATAAAGAAAAAGGCGCGTCGTGACTCAGATGATGATATAGTCTCCGATGACGACGAAATTAGCGAACTTGACGACGAGTTTGATTTCGAGGGATCACAGGAAGAGGATGATGCTGATGCTCCAAGGAATGCTCGAGGTATTGTCGCGCGAAGGGCTGCAGCCCATAGGCCAGTCTATGACGAGGGCTCAGAGAGTATAGAGGACGAGGACGAAGAAAGCATTGTCCCGTCCCCGAAAAAAGTGGTGAAGTTGAAAGTCAATGCCCTGAAGCGACAGGCACCCTCGGATCATCACAACGGCATTCGGCGCACGACTCGCCGTAATCGCGACCCGTCTGAAGAAATATATGCTTTGACCAACTCTGGACGTCATGTTCAGACAGTGGAAAGGGGCACGCATAGTCCGGAAGCAGAGCGGGGTCGTCGTTCGTCACGCGGGTCGAAGCGGGCTCCCGAAGCTGAGGCTCTGGCTGAGGTCGATGAGGACGAAAAAATGGAGGACCCTGAAGTTATTGAAGAGACCTTGACTGACATCAAAACTTCACAGTTGGAGATTCAAGAGAGTGCTCCTAATTCTTTCAGAGAGGATGGTGGACAAGATGCCGATGCCCCTGGCGAGGACGAGGGGTTCGTGCCAGAATCTGACAACGGTGATGGCAACGCAAAAGAAGAAGATGATGATGACGACGACGACGAGGGACCGACTACAAGGCGACGAACTAGACCGGACCGCAGTCAGACCACCGAAGAAGCTACACAGCCAGGCGAAGAAGACAATGGACTTCGTCGCTCTAGTCGGAAGAAACCAAAGCCTTTGCAGCGGAAAAATAACGAGGAAAGCGATTTCGAGCCAGAAGAAGAAGATACCCATGACGAAGACGAGCTATCGCAATCTGGAAAGTCTCAAGCTTCCCCGCGCAAAGGCAGCCAAGCTCAAGACGATGATTACCAAAGCTCAACCGGGCGACGCCCGGGCCTCCGCAAGAGGGCTTCCCGGTCACGTGGTGTATCAGAGGCTGTCGATATCGCAGAGGAACTGGCGGAGGAACTTCATGATCTCAGGGGAAGCCGCCCGCGGCGTCGAGTACAGCAAGAAATAGTTTATGAGAAGCCCCGACGCAGCCGCAAGGACGTTGATTACCGGATTATTCGCCCCGACTTGGCCCTGCCGATAGAGGAGGCTGAGCATGAAGTTAATGAATCCCCTTCTCGCCGTGGTCGTGGTGGAGGTGGCAGCACCTGGCAGCGATCACTGTTTCCAACTTATGGCCCCTTTGGAGGCGGCGGTCCGTCTGCAATCCTAGGACCACCTGGAGCACATGCTGCTATTGGAGGGGTTGATAGCGACAGCAGTGACGACGAAGGTATGCAACATCCTAAAGGGTCGATATCGGGGCCAGCTGGCGGTGGCCTGCCCCTCCCTGGTGTCTTTGCGCCACAGGCACATAGTGCCGATGCGGCCCAAGGCCACTCAGGAACACCAGCAAACCTAGGCCGTGTCAAGGATAAGCAGGCACTAGCAGATGCAGATCCGCTGGGAGTTGACATGAAGGTCGATTTCAACAGCGTGGGAGGGATGCAGGGCCATATCGACCAGCTAAAAGAGATGGTGTCGCTTCCGCTTTTGTACCCGGAGATTTTTCAGCGGTTCCACATTGTGCCTCCCCGTGGTGTTCTCTTCCATGGACCTCCAGGAACGGGCAAGACCTTGCTGGCCAGGGCTTTGGCGAATAGTGTCAGCTCTGAAGGCCGCAAGGTTACGTTCTACATGAGAAAGGGAGCTGATGCGTTGAGCAAATGGGTGGGTGAGGCTGAAAGACAACTCCGCCTTCTCTTCGAAGAGGCCCGTAAAACCCAGCCAAGCATTATATTTTTCGATGAGATTGACGGTAAGCTCTTGTTCCTAGAATATTGACGCACTGTTGATGCTAACAATACTCAGGATTGGCACCTGTCCGATCAAGTAAGCAGGAGCAGATCCACGCGTCGATCGTCTCCACTCTTCTGGCATTGATGGACGGTATGGATGGTCGTGGTCAGGTGATTGTTATCGGTGCTACGAATCGTCCAGACTCTATCGACCCTGCTCTCCGCCGTCCTGGCCGTTTTGATCGGGAATTCTACTTCCCCCTGCCAAACACCGAAGGCCGTCGTGCTATTCTAGATATCCATACCAAAGGCTGGGACCCACCACTGCAGGATGTCATCAAGGACGAGCTTGCTGAGATCACAAAGGGTTACGGAGGTGCAGATTTACGAGCTCTTTGCACGGAAGCTGCGCTTAATGCGGTGCAAAGAAGGTACCCTCAGATATACAAATCCGACAAGAAACTGGTGATCGATCCCAAGACCATCGAGGTTGCGCCCAAAGATTTCATGCTGGCGATCAAGAAGATGGTCCCTTCATCAGAAAGATCCACATCATCGGGTGCTTCGCAGTTACCCAAGCCGGTTGAACCTCTACTACGTCAGCCCTTATTCAGCCTTAAGAGCATACTTTCAGAAATCCTTCCACAATGGAAGAGATTCACTGCACTGGAAGAGGCGCAATATGAGGAATCAGAAGAATCGTCGAGGGGTTTCCAGCGCGAGCAGATGCAACAGGAATTCGAAAGGTCGCGAGTCTTTAGACCGAGGCTATTGCTACGAGGCTCTCTGGGAATGGGCCAGCAGTACTTGGCAGGCGCTCTGTTACATCATTTCGAAGGTCTGCATGTTCAGCCATTCGACCTTCCGACATTACTTAGCGATTCAACCCGGTCTCCGGAAGCGGCAATCATCCAACTTTTTGCCGAAGTCAAACGACATAAACCCAGTGTAATATACATTCCTGGCCTTCACAATTGGTCCGAAACCGTTGGGCAAGCCGTGATATCTACGTTCATGGGTCTTCTACGTTCAATCCCCCCTACTGATCCTGTTCTGCTGCTTGGTATCATGGAGACTGCAGAAGACCATGACGCTGCACTGGTGAAGAGTCTATTTGGCTACTCGAGGAAAAACGTCTTCGAACTCGAAGCGCCTGGCCACGAGGCGCGACATGAATATTTCGCCAAAGTTGTTGAGTTAATCAAAGCATCGCCTTCTCATCTTCCCGACCCGGATAATCGGAAAAAGAGACAGCTCGAAGAGTTGGAGGTAGCGCCGCCGCCACCACCACCAGACAAAACTCCACTCTCGAAAGAACACCTCAAAGCCCAGAAGAAGAAAGATTACCATACCCTCAACCTCTTAAAGATCCGTATCCAGCCGATCATGGACCAAATCAAGAAGTACAAGCGGTTCAGGACTGGTGTCATAGATGAATCCCAGATTAGGTACCTATGGGAAGAGGATGACCCAAACATTGTTACGAGCGACCTGCCTATTGAACAACGGAGGGCTACGTTCCGGCCCTTTGAGAAGGCGCATGACAAGCATGGGGTTTTGGGTCTTCGGGAGACCGTGTCCGGCAAATTTTTCTACAATTTGGAAATTGTTACCATTGAAAAACGACTCTCTAATGGATACTACAAAAGACCAAAGGACTTTTTGGCGGATATCAAAAGGCTTGCAAAGGATGCGCGACAACTCAATGACCAGGAGCGTTTGCTCCGTGCGAACGAGCTACTTTCCAACGTTGAGGTGGACGTCGCAACTATCGAACAGGCGGAGCCGGCGCTCGTGGCTGAATGTGAAAACGTTTACCTACGGGAACTGGAGCGAGAGAAGTTCGCGCTGGAAAAGGCGAGGAAGGCCCAAGAGGAGGAGGATGCAATTGCGGCTCGTGCAATAAATAGCGTTCCCCATGGAAATACAGACTCGGACCCATCAAGTGGCCCTGTCGTGCTTGGTGCATCTTTCCCAGATCTCGGTCCTCAGATTCCTGACCGGCCCGTCACTCCCACACGGCGGTCGAATCTGAGCTCCATGACAAATGGATACCACCGCGGGGACGGGTCGGATCTGAACGATTCGAACCCGACTAACGGCTCACATGATAACAATCCTGATGATGGGGATACCTATATGACCAACTCTGACGAGTCGGTTGGAAGAGATACCCAGGTAAGCTCGTTTGGGCCCTCTGCACAGCCTAAGCCAGCCTATTCAATGACGGCTCCCTCTCAGCAGGTGAGGCGGGAGTCGGGTCTATCGAGCTTCTCGCAGAAAGGACCCATGACCCCCATGGCTCCGGGGTCCCAACCGGCAGACTACACCAACGAAGCCTCGACCACGCAGACGACATCTGACAAGAAGTCGTCTGAGCAGTCCTCCCATCCGCAGAACTACACTCAGAGTCCTATCATCATCCACCCCACGCGGCACGACTATCCGGACCTTACCCTATATCCCGATCGCGTGTCCCAGGAGGAACACCTCCCTGATACCCAGCAAGGTGATAGCAGCCAGCCGTCTCCTCCGCAGCCGCGTGAATCTCAGGGAGTGCGCGTCGAAATTCAGTCGCAGCCTAAATCGCAGCCCCCCGTGCCTCTCTTTGACGCGGCTTCTAGGCAGCCAACCAACCTGCAAGCTTTGCTCAATGACGAGGATGAGTCACCGAAGTTGATCATCGACCACGACTACGTGCGGAACCTGCACAAGGAGATGGCGCAGCGCACTAGCGGTTGCTCTGTTGAGCAGCTCGAACAGATCAATACCGCGCTGATGGATGTTCTTTGGCATACTCGCAGCGATTGGAACCGCAGCAAAGTGGCTGTAGGGATTCAGCATGCGTTCAATGACATCTTTGAAGATATGATGGCCGTGCAGGAGATTGGGCCGGTCAGTCAGAAGACGCAGGACCAGCTCCGCTCGATTTATTAGATTTCCTTTCTCTCTCTTCAACTCACTCATTGACCGTACCCATTACATACATATACCTACCTCTTTCCTTATGCCTTTTTTGTACGCGTTTGGTTCTTGACTTTGGCAGCAGCAAGCATGGATTTGTGTAATGAGATCAATGGCGGATTTACCAGATTTGCATTCCTTTTCCCTACCATCATGTCCTTATCTGTATCATTCTTATCACTTCTTCTTATACCTCTGTTCCTGCTCTAGGGTTGTTCTTGGTGGTTGCGTTAGCTTGTTTTCGAAGTGGGCTGCTTCGTTCTGCTCCTATCTTCGCATGGATCTATCTACCTGTATTATTGAAAATGGAATCTGACAAATGCTTAGATGCTTGACTTCAAGAGTGCTGGTGATAGTCGTAGCCGTATGGATCCTCCCTGCCACCTATTAATCAGCCGGCTCTCGCTTTCCAGTGTCTTCGGGGTTGAGATCAAGCCCGAGCACCGATTGATGATGATCTAACATTCGCCCCGAGATCATCCATGCCCTTATAGAATGTTTCGAACCATTCACTGCAATGCTTTTGCTCGAGTTTCTTGCCTCTTGTATATATATATAGCACGTCAAAGCCTGATTTTTAGAAGCATAATTATCAACCCCCTCCTATCCATCACGTCTACTCCATACTCTATTAACTACTTTACTGACAATCATATATTCCTCAATCAATCCCACCATGAACGCAGTACTGGTGACTGGTGCGATAGGCAAGCAAGGAGGCTCTCTTATTAAGAACCTTGTCGCCAGAGATGCCCCCTTTGAAATCCTCGCCGTCACCCGCAACTCACAATCCCCCTCGGCCTAGCGTCTTGCCCAGCTATCATCAAAAATTACCCTGGTTGAGGGAAACCTAGACCATCCCGCGGCGATATTTCGGAATGTCCAAAAAGCCACAAGAAATCCTATCTGGGGCGTTTTCAGCGTGCAGGTATGTAGCGCATTTACAATCGACCCGAATCTTGGAACACACGCTGACAAAGGAGAAAAACAGGTCGCCGTCGGCAATGAAGCTCTAGAGGAGGTCCAAGGCCAAGCCTTGATTGACGAGTCTCTGAAGCGAAATGTCAAGTTCTTCGTGCAGACATCCGTCGATCGAGGCGGAGAGACCAAGTCGCTTCCCAACCCAACGCGCGTCCCTCACTTCATCCACAAACATAACATCGAGCGCCACTTGATAGACGAGACCGAGGCTCAAGAGTCGCGGGATGCAATGGTTTATCCTGCGTCCAATCGCATTCTTTGAGAACCTTGTCCCCGGATTCTTCGGCAAGGTCTTTGCGACCTGCTTCAAGATGGCTCTGAAAGGTGCACCCCTGCAACTAGTGGCCACCGGTGACATTGGGTACTTTGCCGCTGAGGGGTTCCTTTATCCTGAACGATACGCGGGCAGGGGACTCTCACTAGCAGACGACGAGTTGACCTATGATCAATTTATGCAAGTCTTTGAGCGCAAGACTGGGCAGAAGATTCCGTCAACATTTAGGCCACTTTGCTCAGTCTTCATGGCTATGATGAAGGACATAGGGTCTATGTTCCAGTGGTTCCATTATGAAGGATATAGGGCGGATATTGCTGAGTTGAAGAAGATTCACCCTGACCTGAAGGACTTTGGCGCGTGGTTGGAGATGGAGAGTGAGTTTATGAAGAGGTAGTCTTGTGGACAGTGTTATAGGAATGGGATGGGTATAATATCTATAAATTGTATATCAACTTTATATTAGCAGGAGTAATTATGCAATGTATTGAGTAATCAACACCGCGCTCATGCGTTTTCGAAGTGGTACTTACACTTCAGCAGCACCTCCATCTACATCAACCCTTTGGAAAATGGATCCTCGACTACGCAAGTACCTCCCATGTTAAATCCACAACCAAGCATCAGAAAAACCGACGTCTCAAAGGGTAGTTGCAGTGGGTGCAACCAGAAAAAGATCGATTGCGACCGAAACCACCCCTGCAGTCGCTGCTTGAAAGCCGGGGTTGAATGCACCTACCCAGGAAACAAGCGAGCACCGCGAAGGCTGAAACGTCCTCCTATTTCTGAGATCCTAGATCATCTCGGGGAGCTGCAAGAAAAGGTCCAGCGGCTACGGTCCACGTCAGGGGCATCCTCGGTGGAGGCAGATAGCCATTCACCTGCAACGTCCCAGTCGGATGATGGCATCACCCAGCTAGGTATCTCCCAGGGCTCGGAAGCCCCCAGAGGTAGGCTGGGAGTTTGTGGTGAACGAAGTTGATATGTGGGTGATGAGGCTTCGGTTGTCCTTGGGCACAAGATAGGTTTGTTTTCCAGGGCTTTCGTCAGTGGCTGATTTTGAGCCGGTAGATCCAAGAGTTACGACAATTATGTGACGCTTACTCTGAAAAGGAGGGTGTAGAATATGCCACCAGCATTTCTACGGATCCTATGGCTTTAGTCGCAGTCAAGAAGATGATCAAGGCGCGAACTACGATTCAGGCCATAGCTGGTACCTACACCCGTCCCGAATTGCTAAGGGAGCAATGTTAGTGGGAGATCAGCGGAGAAAGCAGGGTCTGGACATGTGACGCGGCCAAGACACCAGCCTGGCCTTTGCAGCTTCATTGTCACTGACCAACTGCGCACTCCCAGCTCACACCATTCTGGCCTTTGCTCTTTTTTTCTTCTCTGTATATCCCACTGTCTTTTCCCCGCACCGACCCTCACCTCCCTTGAATACACCACGAGCAAGCCCCTGCTATGACCAACTGAAAGCGATCCACCAAACACGCCGCATTCTCTTCCGACACCTACCTACACCAACTCCCCGACTCCCACACATCCACCACAATGGTCGACTGGGTCACCCTTGTCGTACCGTTCGCGTACCTAAGCGTCCTAATCGGCTCCCTTGCAACATTCTCCTCCCTATACCGCAAGCGCAAAGCCAGTACGTTTCGCCGCCCGTCCACTGTCCCAATCAAGCACACACAATTTAACAGACACAACCCAATGAATATCGACAAATCACTAACCGCTCCACACAATAGGAAAGGCCACATCTTTAGAGCCATGGTTCCCGGCACATCTCCAACGCGACATATACTTCTCCCTCCTGCACCTTGACCCGCCCGCCTCAACAACAGAGAAGAAGGTCGCGGTCCCCGAGTCAGTTCTCAAGGCGGCGCTCCTTCGCCGCGCCCAAGAAGACATTAGGCGCGTCATGGCTCTCCGAAGCCAGAAGCAGGCGCTTTCCGTGCTGCTCCAGCGTGGCAGTGTGGGCGATGATTTGTGGCAGAGGTTCTTGCGCGCGGAGAAGGAAATGGAGGACGAGGTTAGGGATGTTGTTACTGAGGTAATTCTCCTTCCCCCTTCTTACAATTTCTCTGTGGAGAAACTTGCTGAACGGGTGCTAATCCGTAATTATAGGCCAACGCGTACGCCGCCAACTGGGGCCAAGTGATTTTCCAGTCCGCCAACGAAATGGTCAACAACGAGATCCTGCGCGAGCGGTTAGAAAAGCACCAGCAGAAACTGGATGAGGAGAAGGCTTGGTGGGAGAAGAAGAAGGCGAGCATTCAGGAAGGGTTCATGAAGGAGCTGGATGATGAGAAGCCGGGCCTCGCTACTGCTCCTGCCCCTGCTGCTACCGTGGCCCCGGAGGTTGCTGAAGAGAAGGAGAACGAAGCGGAGGCCGGGGCATCTGCTTCGGCTGCAGCTCACCCGGCACTAAATGTTACAGAGAGCGACGAAGATGCAGTACTTGTGGAGGCGGATGCGCAGGCTGAAAGTGTGGGGCAAAAGAGTCCAGGTGGAGGGAAGAAGAAAAAGAAGGGAAAGAAATGAAGGCAGGCTCAAGAACATAGATAATGCACATGTTTTAGATGGTTGCATGTCTGTTCTTTTTCATTCTAAAACTTACTTCGTCTTATGTCTTATGAATAGGGGTTTGCACACTTCAGGGTTATTTTGCATGGGCGATAGACTTCAATTTACTTGCGTAAAGGGGCTGATTCGTATAATATATATATGGTGTAGGGAATGTATAGACTGTGATGCACATAAATCAAATATTGCAGTTGTCATACCTATACTATATCCTGAGACAAAACAATCGAAAATGCATATTCCTAAAAACAGATCGCTCCATTCATGATTGCCCTTATACACCCATAATGCCAAACCGCTGAACTGCTGAGCAAGAAAATCAAAAGAGAGAGATGTAGTTGACATAAGACAGGACCAAGAAGAGAAAGGCAACGACAAAGTCATCAGCGAATACAGAATGAGGATGAATACCAGTCTGGGAAAGAATAACAATCAAAGCAAAAATAAAACACGAATCAGCAATGAATGACAGACTTGTCAACCTGATGCAGAAAAAGAAGGACAAACAAGAAGAACGGGAAACAGGAGTCCATGCACACATAGACCCAGAACAAATATACAAAGGAAAGAATCGGGACCAAAGAGCGTGTGTCACTACTTGACAGATGTTCAGTATCGACAAAAAAAGTCCGATCAGCGAACGAGACTACCTACGCAGTCCCAAAGTTGGCCTCCGTCGCACCGTCAATAAGTGTATCTTGGGAATACTGGACCCGCGGCGAGGAGGGTTCGTAGTAAGTCGAGGCCCGCGAGAGCCTCCCCGTCGGAGGCGACTCGTCTCTTCTCCCCGCCGGCGCGTCGGCAGACTTCCCTGCCAGCTCCTGGCGGCGCGCGAGGATGATCGGCGAGTCGGAGTAAAGCACCGAGCCACGGGAGTAAGTGCAGGGATCAGCCTTGTCCTCGTCACCGACAAAGTCCTCATGGGCTGCTTCGCGGATGATCCGAGGGAAGGGGCGGAGGACAACGTGGCGCGCGAACCCCGCGGACTTGGGCGAGGCCCGCCCGGAGGCGTTCTCCTTGGGGAAGCCGTACTCTTCCCAGTCCTCGCCGGGGACGCTGCCGTCTTCTGGGGCAGGGAGGGCGGCGATGATGAGTTCGCGCTCGACGCGAGCGTGCCGCCATGTCTCGGCGGCGAGCTTGACGATCTTGCGGATGCTGGTCAGGAGGCTGTCCATGCGGCGGGGGTCGGCGAAGTGTTTGAGGTGGTTGCTGATTTCGTCGACGATGACGGCAGCCACGACATTGATGGACTCCTTTGCGTCGGAGGTGGTGTAGGCTGCCTTGAGGGTTTGCTGGCGCCAGAAGGCCTCGCGGCGGACGGACTTGCGGCGGATGTCCATGGAGAGCATTTGGAAGAGGATGTCTGCCTTGTCGTAGCGGCGGCCGAGGGTGAAGAGGAAGGGGTGGAAGATGCGGTAGGTGAGGGTTTTGGAGACGACGTGTTGGACGTACGCGGCGCGGAGGTCGCGGGAGGCCGGGGTGTTGTCAAGGAACGAGGGGAGCTCGGGCGGGAGCTTGGAGAGGACCTCTTGAGGAGGGTCAATTGGCAAATACGAAAAGTGTTCCTTAGAGAGCGTCACGATGAGACGATGGAGTTGATCGAAGCAGTCCAGACTAGATTCATACGTATCAGAACAGGTACATTTATAGCGTTATCGACATAATCGTGGTCTTCGTAAACATTCTATGGTGATGACAAAGGAAAAAAATAATAAGGAGCGGCGAATGCTGTCGTGAGAGAACAGAACATATTGACAGAGAAAAGAAAATATGGTCGTAGATGATGAATATATCGCGAATGCAAAAGAATGATCAAGGCTGAGAGACCCGAACGAGTCTCAGGCTAGGCAACTTACAAGAATGAATCGCCTTTTGTGTTCTTGAGGTCAGTGGCTTCTCCAAGACTGTGGAGAGTCTTCCTCAATCTGTCGCAATCGTTGTCCAAGGTGTTGATAGTAAGTCGCATGTTGTCCACCGAAAGCTGAACTTGCTTCTCCTTTCCAATGAGATCCTCCTCCAGTCGCTTGTTCTCTTGCTCGCTGTTGGCAAGCTCTTCGCATTTCTCGGAAAGCTGAGTCTCCAAGCCAGTCTTTTCATCGTTCCAAGCTCGCTCCATCTCGGCCACCTGCTCCTGGTGGCTGTTCTCGAGACATTCGACCTGCTCGGCGTGGGCCTGTCGGGTGTCTTCCAGTTCCTTATGCTTGTCCTCGAGTTCACGCTGGGTAGTTGCGAGCTCGGTCAGGTTGGAGTCGAATTCGGCCTGCAAAGTGTCGTGCGATTCTTGCATCTGCTGTTTCTGCTGTTCGTACTCGCTCTTCATCGCTTCTTGCTGCTCAAGCAGCTCAGCTTCACGAGTCGCCAGAGCTTCCGCTGCTGCTTTCTCGTCCTCGGCCTTGATTTCCTCGAAGAGTTCGGTCAGCTCATGCTTCTGTGTTGCCAGAGCGACTTCTTTCTCCGCCTCCTTCTCGGCCCGCTGCTTCTCCAATTCCTCACTGTGCGCCACACGCTCTTTCTCGATCTTCTCGTCCAATTTCTTGATTTGCTCTTCGAGTTGGGCCTTTTTCCCTTCCAAGGTGCCAATCGATGCCTCCGAGTCTGCAAGCCTTTCCTCCATATCTTTGCGCTTCTCTTCCATGTTACCAAGTTCCATTCGGAGCTCGTTGATCATGTTTTTCAGCTTTGTGGCTTCTTCGGCGCTCTCGTTTGCGGTTTTGCGCAGCTGGTTTTGAAGCGCCTCAATGAAGAACTCCTTATGCATCAATGCTTGCTTGTGCTGGCTTTCCATTTGCTTGAACTCCGCTTCCCGAGATTGAAGCTTGGTTTTGGTATGCTTGTAGCTTCCGAGCAGGCGGTTGATATCCGGGATGGCTTCTTGGATTCTATCAAGAAGCTCTCGTGCATCTTCTTGGTCCCCAGGTACAGGAGGCCCACCTCGACCAGACCGATCATGTTCATTGCCGTAGCCTAGGTCTCTCATACCGGGGTAAGAGTTGTGCGATGTCATAGGTCCTCGGGGAGCATGGTGCGGGTGTGAAGTGGGTTGATAATAGCCATACTGAGGAGGAAAGTACCCAGCAGAGCTCATAGCAGGTGATTGATAGGCAGTGGCATAGCTGTGGGAGACCGATGGAGGAAAAGATGGGGGCATTGGGGGTGCGGATGCGGTGTGTGGTGACATCACCGGGGAGGTGTAGCCATGTGCTAGCGGGCTGCTCGCTTTGGGTAGTGGTGACGAGGGCTTGCGGGTACTATGCGATACGGATGATGTTGACTTCTGCCGCGGCGAATAAGCATGCTCCATGGGGTACGATGGGTGGTACTGAGGAGAAGCACTAGGCGGCGTTGGCGGTGCCGCTCTTGGGGTTGGAAAGGTAGCATCGGTCACCGGCAGAGCTTGTTGAGATTTGGGGGACGCAGGCGGTGGTGTAGGGGCAGCAGGAGGGGGTGGAAAAGTATGTGGCGCTTCGACCGTGTCGGCCACGCTTATTGCAGCAGGTGAAATCGCGCGTTGCATTGGCGATGCCGACTTGAATGATGGTGAAGCAGTCTCTGGTGCTGGAGATTGAGGTTTAGAAGCCGGCGGAGTGACCTCTTGTGCCGGCTCCATGGTATGCTCAGCTCCCATCTCGGGCTCTGCAGCCGCAACCGACTCAGATGCAGTTAGAGTTTCAGGTACAACAACCAACTCAGGCTCTAAGATAGGCTCAGGCTCTTGAATCGGCTCGGGTTCTTTGACAAGCTCAGGCTCTTGAATCGGTTCGGGTTCTTGGACGTGTCCAGATTCCTGAATCGGCTCGGTTTCCTGAACGGGCTCAAGTTCCTTGACAGGCTCGTGTTCCTTGGAGAGCTCGAATTCCGGCTCAGGGACAGGAGCTGGAGCGAAGTCGAAGGTGGCAGCTGGTTCTGAAACCGGCCCAGTCGAAGTGAATTCACCAAAGGGGTTGCTGAACACGTGAGGGGTATTGGCGTCGTTCGTCGGGATAGCAGCCTCCTCTTCAGCATATGAAGACTTGGTTAAGTCGTCCTCTTCCCAGGTTGGCCAGGTTTCAGTAGGCTGAGTTGTTGATGTCTCCGGCGCAAAGGTGAACGTAGGCGATTGTGGTGCAGTAACCGGCGTTGGTTCGGATGTTTCCACAGAGTCGCTGTGTTGGATCGGAGTATTGTCGTGGTCGTTCTTCGCTTCAGCAGTGTCGGGCTGTTCCCATGCACTTGATTCTTCGTGTCTAGGCTCCTGGATAAGACCAAATTGAGTGTCGAGCATACCGGGGAGTTGATTTGTCGGAAGCTCGGGTTTGGTTATCTGGGTGAACCCATCGTCTTCAAGTGGTGCTTGTGATGGGATATCGAAGTCAAAAGGCGCCTGGACTTGCTCGAAAGGCTGTGCTTGTTGGGGTTCGGATTCTTCTTCTAGCGCAGATTCGAATGCTGGTTGGGGCTCTGGCGCAACTTCTGGCGCAACTTCTGGGACAGCCTCTAAGACAGCCTCTGGAATAGCCTCTGTAGTCGTCTCTGAGGTAACCTCAGGTCCGACTTCTGGGATAACCTCCGTCGATATTTCCGGGGCAGCGACAGGCTCTTCTGTAGTAGGAGCAGCTGGCAGATCAGATACCTCTTTAGAAAGAGGTGTATCTGTGGCTACCTGCTGCTGCTCAGGCCCGGTAGAAGCGACTTCAGCTTGAGGAGCTGGAGTATCATCCTGGGCCTTGCCCTTTTTAACGGCTTTCTTGTTCTTCTTGCCTGACTTGGCCATGGTAATACACGCCCAAGCTCAATCAGATAGAAGAGACGTGTTTCCAGTAGCCTTGTTATCGTAGTCTGTCAGTTGATGTTCGAGTGGACCAATGTTGAGTCAATTGAAAAATGAAAGTCACCAGGTGTATTTCCGGATTGATATACGTACAGACGCAGGCTAAAGGGGGTCCATGCAGGAGTAGTGACAACGATAAGGCAAAGAAAAAAAGGAGGCAGGGAAAATATGGAGCACGAAAGCTGCGCGTACGCGCAAATCGTCAGGGACCACGAAGGCAATAGTCGGGCGGCAGCAGACGAGTAGTATGCAGACTCGAGAGCCAAAGCAAGTTTGAGCGGATATGTTTTTGAAATAATAGATTTTTAAGTAGACTCGAACAGAAATAGGATAAAGGGGAATGTCAACTGATGGCCTCTGTCAACTTGTCAAAACGACAGCCCGACGAGCGCGCTGCACACGACCAGTGACTCCGACTCGCCTTGAGAGGGCTAACAAGGATTCAAAGCGGACCGAACCGTGGGGATGAACTGTTACCCCGACCCATTCAATATGAGTCAAAACCGGGCAGGAAAGGCATGGGCATAGCTTCAGGAGCGAAACGGTGAAGCCAATGTGGACCGACTCAACCGAGGCCTTGTATACGCTGTGCAGCAAAGACCCAATTATCGTGCATGATCCGAGAAACTTGGGCATCAATGACTGGGCGTTGGAACGTCAGCACGAAATACTGGAAAAAAGAAAGAAAAACCTTAGAGGTCGAGGTAACTCTCAAACGCCGAAGGAGAGGTTGGGCTGTGGAGTCAGTAACGCTAAAGCTGTATAAGCGGTGACATGTTGTTCGTCTTGCCCAGAGACGAACAAGCGCGCATGAATTGGCAAGAAATGAACCCAATTGAAACGCCGCATTGAAATAACTGTGGAGAGCAAAGTCATAGTGAGGCAGATGGTCGGATTAGCCATGCATGAGCACCAGAGCGAGCCTGACGCTCATTGAAGGGGCGTCATTAAGGAGCGCCAACACAGCAACCAAATGCTATCCACATGTCGGGGCGATTTTGTCATCAGGACCAGAGAAGCTAAGGTTAGCATAGCTGCCATAGCAGACTACCAGATCAGTCTGAACACATCTAGAAATAAATTTTGGGCGATGAAGCGACCAGAATGAAGCTAGAGCGTTGAGGATGTCAAGATGAAGAGCAGAAGAAGCCCTGACTGGGACGCTCAGACCATCAGACGACCGGCCAACGCCAAGACCACATCACTGCGCTAGCCCGTTTGGAGCCAGTCACGTGATGTGCTATCCGGCTCCGCGTCTTCGACCTCAACTCCCACTTCGGTGACGGCATTAGAATTATCGGTGCCGCCAATTGTCGCCCTCCACACCATGATTCTTGCCCGGCGCTCGGCCGCTTCGGCGCGGCTTCTGCTGCGAAACCAACAGCCCCGACGATTTGACTCACATGCAGCTCACCACCATGCCGAGCCCGTGAACGAAAGCTTCGGCGTAGGTCCATCCCTCGGGTACTTGTCCGGCGGCCAATGACTAACTATTGTCTGTCTTGAAACATACAGCGTAGTTTCTACGTTGCCGTCGGTACTTTCGCTTCCTGCTTCGCGCTCTACCACTTCACAAAGTCCGGAAAGGACACTGAATCGTCCATCACTCGCCTCATTACGAAGTGGACTCCCTCGGAGAAGGTCTTTGAAGAAAGAAACGCGCTTCACACCGCTGCTGCTGAGAGGGCTGCTCGTGACCGTCACCTCTTCCTCAGCCAGAGCCCCAGTGAGGCGTATGAGCTGAAGAGTCCGGAGTACGTCGCTTTCCCGCCTGAACTCCTAATGGAGCAAGTATACATGTGCTGACAGCTGCGATAGATCGAGCTTCCACCCCGGCCACCCATACAATGTCATCGCTGGCAGCAAGGCCGACTTGAGCGAGGTTATTGCCCACTACGAGGCTCAGAACCAAAAGGCCGAGGAGGCCCGCCTTGCTCGTATGCAGGACGGCAAGGTTATTTCCATTTATGATTAGATATGGGTTGGGTTCGTAAGGTTTCGCAAAAGGCCAGTGATAGACTGAGAGTCAGGCGTGTTGTACATATAGCCGAAGTCTACGTTTCGTTCATTCACTTTCCTCTGTATTCATGCTCATCGTATTCCAAGCCTAGCAAACTTTAGGCAAAGAGGCCATTTTTTGCTTCAGATTTGCCCTTCTGATGGCCTCGATCATTATGTGCTCGTCGATTCTCATTGTCTTTATATGGTGCTACGTACTAGCTCTAACCTCTAAAATCATTCTCCCCACGCCAGCAGACTTGACATCCATGCGCTCCTCCACACCGACCTCACCACCAGCTACATCCCTCAAAACAACCAAAAACTCATCAACACCCCCTCCAACGCCAAAATAGACCTTCTTCGCAGCCACGAGCGCCCTACTCCCACCGGACGCCGAACGACGCAGCAATGCCAACAGCGTCTCAGAAAACGCCACCAACGAAGCCGGTGAATAGATCGTCTCACTCGCAAGAACCAACGTCGTAAGGCCAGCGAGCTCTGGCGCGGAGAACACCAGCTCCACAAATGACGGCGACCAAGCACCAGAGATGAAAGAAACAGTAATGCCTCGGTTCGTGAGGTCAGCCTGAAACCGCTCTAGCAGTTCAGGTGTTATGTCCAGCATTTCGTCTTGTTCGTCTGCGTTGTTTTCTGCTGGGTCGCCGGATGTCGGCGTGAGATTGCGGTGAGTATTAAAGTAATTCCATGTTAGGATGAGATTCGGTAGGGTCACTAGGCGCAGAACGGCGGAGTTGTAGTCTGCGAATGTGAAGTGAGTTCGTGTCTTCTCCGCAGACGTTGACGCAGACGTCGTCTCCGTCTGGGCGAGCAACCTGGCAAACAAAGCCAGCGAAGGAACTGCGGTCCCGGTACCAAGCTGGAATAAACGTTAGTGCCATGCTAGCCTCCTGAGGTAAGCAGTGGAGAAGGAGATGAACCACACACCTCAACAACATGCCCAGATTGATCCTCTAACCCAAGCCCCTCCCCACCAGCTACGAGCCCACCCAAATCAATCGAGCACTCCCACGTCTTGAAACCACCCTCGTAGAAGTTCGGCGTGATATCACCTTTCTCCAGGCCAGCAATCAGCTCGCCGTTCTGCTCCTCAGCACTATCCTCCACCATCAGCTGGGCACGGATATCAAAGACATCCCTGCGAGCCACAGTGACAGGGTCTGCTGTGTTAACCCCGCTTGTGCTTGACCCCGAACTCTCCTCTTGAGATTGAGAGATAGTGCACGTGTTGTACGAGATCTGTGATGGGAGCGAGGAGAGCTGTTGCATAGTTAGAAATGTACTAGCCAATGGATATCTCGACGTCGAATGGTGGTATACGTAGGCATACCCCCGGCGAGCATCATTACCTAGACTGAACAAGCAGAACTTACCCAGTCTGTAATCCCATGCCTTTGAGCCTTCACAAGCGCGGGGAGCGTAGATGCTGCGCCGGTGTCTTGGGCACTACTCTGCGAGGCGTCATGAACATCGTTCTCCTCAACATCGATATCGATGTCGTCCCCAGAGAAGCCAAAACTGAATGCAGACGTCATATTTTTACAGCTGCGCAAGTTGATGCGAGTCCCCCGGTAAGCACTAATGTAGGTGCAAGGAAGAAATAAGCATATATCAAGCGATTATGCAGTGGCACCCCTCACTTCGGGTGTTATTAACCTGGTGATACATGGGTTAGTCCAGGCTCCCTGGGCTGTGGCCTTGTAGATATAGCGGCTCCTACCTGTAATTCAAGGGGGGGAGAAGAGTATCGACAGCGGTACCTCAAGCTGTAGGTCCCTGCTTGGATATCTAAGCTCTTGGGTAAATTTTTGCAGCATAAATACTGATGACTAATCAGCATAACTCATGGGGTGTATAGATAGCTTTCATCGACAGCAACGACATCGTAGACTGTTGACTACTATATTGTTCTGGAAGACTGGTTAATTATGGAAATATGCAATAGAGCCCTTTGAGTTGCGTGTATGTCATTGCAAACAGTCTTCATAAACGCCGTGAATCGCTCTATCAATATGCTCTATGCTCTACTCCAATGAGATTTAGTACTAAAGTCTAAGCACTAGTTCCCCGCCGCGGCTACAGCTCTCTCAAGGGCCTGCAGTGTATCGGCTGTGAGATCTTCAACATCCTCGATTCCGCAGCTCATGCGTACCAGGTCATCATAGACACCGGCAGCTTCGCGCTCTTCCTTGGGAATACCAGCATGTGTCATACTTGAAGGCACCTCGCAAAGACTTTCAATACCTCCTAGACTCTCTGCAAGCGTGAAGATCTTGGTGTATTCGCAGAAAAGGTGGGCAGCCTTCTGACCTCCCCGAATGCGGAAACTCAGCATACCACCACCCATTGCCTTGCGATGTTGCTTGACGGCGATTTCACGGTTGGGGTGAGAGTTGAGACCAGGGTAGTTCACAGATACAACATAAGGCGAAGACTCGAGCGCCAGAGCGATAGCAGTGGCGTTAGTTGTAGCTTCGCGGGCGCGTAGATGCAGGGTCTTGAGACCACGGTGCGCCAGCCAGCAGTCAAACGGGGACGGTACGGCACCGATAGCGTTCTGAAGGAATGTGTAACGCTCTTTAATTTCGTCCGAGTTGAAGGCTGCAACACCCATCAAAACGTCCTACAATTGTTAGCAAATGCGCGAGGTCTAGTGAAAGGTGACTCACGGAATGGCCGTTAATGTATTTTGTAACGGAGTGGATCACGACATCAGCGCCGTGATCCAAAGGATTTTGAACGTACGGGCTCATGAACGTGTTGTCGACCACAACCAGGACACCATGGCGATGCGCAATGGCGGCAACTTTGCTAATGTCGACCAGGGACAGAGTAGGGTTTGACGGAGTCTCAATCCACACCAATTTGGTCTCGTTGGGTTGGATCAACCTTTCGACATCCACCTCCAAGGACGAGGAAAATGACACATTGACGCCGTGCGCCGAGGCGACCTTGGTGAAGTATCGGTGCGTTCCTCCATAAACATCTGAGACGGAAACGACGTGCGAGCCTGGAGCTAGCGAGTGGAGAATCGTTGCCGTAGTCGCAGATCCGGAAGAGAAGGCTAGGGCATATTTCGCGTGTTCGAGGGCAGCAACTGCTTCTTCGAAATTGTCTCTAGTTGCAATTAGAATCACCTTCCGCAGAAACTCTGCACAAAGCATCTAGTGGCACTAACCGGTTGGGGTTCGAGCTTCGGGTGTATTCGTACAGCCCTACCGGCTTACCAACGCTTTCCTGGGCAAATGTTGTGGACAGGGAAATCTGACACAGTCAGCGCCGGCGCAGAAGATAGGACATAGTTTCCAGGCGCAAACTAACCGGTGCAATGACAGCTCCGGTCGTGGGATCGTGAGGCGCACCAGCATGGACAGCCTGCGTCGCAAACCGCTGCTGAGATGCGGACGAGTCACCGTTCTGGCCGTTGGAGGGGAGCGTCATGGTCATCGTCACGGGATTCGAGGAACGAAGAAAAAGCAAATGGAACCACGAAGGAGGAAACGAGGAAGCGCTTTAAAGAAGCAGTAGTGGCGGCTTGCCTTGTAGCAGAAGATGTGTGAACAACAAAGGAACCTGCGCGCTCGAAGACCGGCAACAGCTCTGTTTATACGCAAGGTATCTGCGACCGCTGATTTGTAATGACAATCTGCCCCCGTCGCTAATACAATGGCAATCCGGCGAGAAGGTTCTTAGCATTTATAATGGAATCGTGCCCGCCTACGGAGTATTTTCCTCGTCCAGGTTTCTTTTACGTTGCATTGCTCAGGACGGCGTATAGTCGCTCGATCCGGTCCCACGCATCCCGCAATCAAGCGATATCTGACACTCGCTCCACCGTCCAACACGATAAAATGGTCGGATCTCCCCCGTCGTTAACCGAAGCGATGGAGATCGCAGTTTGCACTAATGCACTGTCGCTCATATTACGCCTTGAAATATAAATAGAGAATGTTCCTGGCGCTTTCATCCTATGCGAGGCCAGACCGTGTCGCGTTCGGCGCCCTCAATAACGTCATATCGAACCTCATCTCTGGTACAAATGCAAAGGGCCGTGGTCTCCTGCGCCCCTGGGTGCTAGGCACGAAATGTATATCATTCATAGTCTATTATGCGGGTCATACAGTCATTCAAACACAGATACCAATGGGGTATAAAATTGCTTCTGCGGCGTCACGGCGAATCGTGTAGACGCTTTTTACCACCAGGAGATTGGTCCTAGACCAGCCATCTGCATGGATCCCTGCTTTCTGTTAGAATACTGTAGGTCTTTGGTACATAGGCGGATACGTACGATGATCGAGTACGGCGGCTTGCGATCAACTGGAGCCCCATCCCCAAGGTCTGGAGCATTGGGAATTTGGTCATGCCATTCTTCCATCTCAACTCGGAAGCGCACAACTTCGCCTACGTCAAAGTAGAAGGTCCCTTCATCGTTTTCCCAGACCCAGACCTGGTCTTGGTATTCACTGCTTCAGGTCAGTGACTGCCGGGCATGTTGGAAAGGGATATTCTCACAATCTAGCGCCGTCTAGAAGAAGGTCTGGAGGTACAAGGATGTCGTTGAAGAATTCCACGCCAACTGGTGAGATGGGAGTTAGCGTCCGGTTTGAGGCGAAACGGTCTGTCTCTATCGTTACTTTTGATGCCATGCTCAGTAGCGCTCGAGATCTTGCCCAGCACGATCTCTCCCTTGAAGGGGCGAAACACAATGAGCCGAAACTTCACTGTAAGATGTATCAGCCAATATGGATCATCTAAATAAAAATAAGAGCAGCTCACCATTCACATTGACAAGCCCATTTCCATGCCCAATCAAGCCATCCGATGACTCTAACAAGTCATAGAAGCCAATACAGAGCCCAATCTTCTGGATGACCTGTCTTATATTCAGCAACATTGTTCACCGCAGCGGCAATTTAACCTAGAGCACATAGAGAACCACTTACTTTGTTGGCGTATTTCTCGTTGATGTTGTCCTCGAGGGCAACAGAACTATATTTCGAAAAATCTTCAGGGGAGATCTGGATAAGATCGGAGATGGTGGTCTGAAAGCGATGGTCAGCCTTCGTTCCCCCCGGAGACACATAAGATTGCTCTGGACACTTACAAGGATAAACATGGTGGTGGAAGGAGGCGTGCGAGAGCAGATTTAAGATCTCTATATCGAAGTTACAGCGAAGGGAAGGTTTGATCAGACGCAAGTCCCATATTCAGCATTTCAGTGGATATATCATGAAGAAAATCCAAAACAAAGACTCATTTGGCTATGCCGATATCCTGCTCTCGAGCTCAACGCCCAAGAGATTAGAGAACCTTTAGCAGAAGACTCACAATTCCATGTCCTCCAGCCAATCGCAGCCACAGGATCCGCCCGATTTTTTTTGTCCGTCGGGTTTGGCACGTGACCGAGTCTGGCTCTTCTTGCCATCGGCGCGGACGAACTATCCGCATTCGACCTGCTCGATAATGGGGACTTTTGACCTGCAAAGCTTTGTCGCAACCGTTACAATGCTGTGAGGATGGGGTGCATGCTCTTTGTATTTGAAGATCGACCGAGATCTCCCCGCAATGAACCCTCAGGGATTTTCCTTCCCTCCCCCTCCCCCTCCTCCTCCTACACAACAAAATCCGCCGCAACAACAGTACCCTCATAACAATGGATACGCACCACACGGGCAGAATCACCATGGCCAACGAGGTGGCCGTGGGGGCGGCGGTGGTCAGTACAGAGGCCGTGGAAGAGGGTTTGGGAACAGAGGAGGTAGGGGAGGAGGTCATTTTATGAACTCCGATGCGAACCGCCCAGGTGGCTATACGGCAGCTGCTGGCGGCTATGCGCCTATGACATATTTAGGGTATCCGACTCAGCATATGCCAAACCAGCCGACAGGCATCGCCGTACCGCAGTATACGCAGCCACATTCGCAGAATTTTCCGAGCGCCGTGGCCGGGAATTCGTTCGCCTCTAGTTCGCATTATCCGCAAGCCGCGGCTCATGTCGCACCTTATCAACACCAATCGGGCTATGGCACTCTGTATGCAACGTCTACTACCCATCCACAGTCTACTCAGCTTGCTACACCGTCAGTCCCGCCGACGATGATGGGCCCTCCGATTCGCTGGGGTTTCGAGGACACGGGACATTCAGGGCCTTTTCCAGAGCCGCAACGTTCGAACCAACGGGGAGCGCGTCAGAATAATGGCTATAACAATCAGAACTCTCCTGGGAAACACGTGAACAAGCGTGATCACACATCAGCTTTCGGGAAACCGCAGTCGACCGTCCCACGAGTCCCGGCACCGCCTCCGGTCCCCAGCTTCGGCAACCCTCTACCTTCCAAGCCACCTGCACCGGCCGAACCTTCACGGAAACCAAAGAAGAAGAAAAGGAAACATAATCAGTTAGGGCTGACGCCGACGGCGGAGGATCACGAGTCAAGTGAGGAGGGAGACGATGACGACAAAGAAGCCATGCTGGCTGCGGGCGGTACAGAAGCTGGCGCCGCATTGCAAGTCACCTACAAAGTACGGACTTCAAATCTACAGACCTCGTCAGATATCGCTGCTTGGATCACAGAGCGCAGAAAACGCTTCC
>RHLP01000186.1:0-30900 GCA_003719405.1 Aspergillus incahuasiensis | reverse complement strand
GGGGAGGGGCGTGGTGGTAGTACATCGGGTCGGCTCGTGTTCGATCAGGTTATACGCGGTGGCGGATGGTACCCAGTCTAGATTGATCTCGGTGCAGGAACACGCTCAATTCAAGGTATGCTGATATGAGGCTCGTGGTGTTTATGGTGCGGAGATTCCTCGGCTCGACATGCGGGTGCACGAAACGGTCAAATCAATCGGCAACGAATCGTCTAATATATCCTGTGTGATATACCACGCACTGCAGACAAGGTTAACTTAAGATTAAGAAGAAGAAAGGAAAGCCCCGAGAAATCTCACCGTTGGAGATGGTGATCAACGGGGCGTTCGACAGGGCTGGCTGATGCCTACAGCGCCCGCGGCTGTGATTGGGGCGCGGGCAGGCGAGCGGGGCGTGTGGTGCTCCCATTGGATTGCGACTGCAGACTGGCTCCATCCGTAGGGCAGAGTCTCTGCTGTATAGGCAGTAGCATTATTATCACTCTCGGGACTCGGCACCGTGTTCCTGGGCCTGTTTTGGATTCGTGGGTGAGTACGTATGTGTGTTCACGTTTATGTCGAGGGGTTGGCGTGCTAAGTGTGAATTGGGTGATTCAAGTGATACTGTCATGGGCTGGTGCTGTAGATAAGGTTGTGTTCGGTGCTCAGGCAAGGCCACAGCGAGTCCGGTATGTTGAGTACATGCAGCTGTGCTGATGCTTCTGATCCCCCGCACTCCGCTGGCGGCTGAACCTCAGCTCTCTCTCCAAGGATTGTATCGGCCTTCAGCCATATTGTCTGCAGGCGCAATGGCGCCAACTTGCTGCTGGATGACGTCGCTCGGTCTGTAGAGCTGGAAGTGCCTTGCAAGTAGTTGAGCTATTCTTGGAGCCAAAGAGATTCATGATATGGTGTTGTCGTGGTAAACGACATTGATTGGTAGTAGAAACTACGGAGTAGTTATGGCGAGAATAATGTACTCTATGTTTATGCAGCTGAATAATCAGGCACAAAGGTGCTGCCCAAATGGCCAGCCGCTTTCTCTCGATTGCAACTGGAAGTTTGGAACCCAACGCCTTTCTTTGAGCTCACCTTCAACCTCAAAGTCGGGATTGAATCTCACCGTCCTCGATAATCTGCTTGAGCTGTTGCACCCGGGCTGGGGTTATCTGGTACACGTCCGGCAGCTGTGTTTCTGCCCATGAACTCCCTCCCATGAGCTTGACTAACCCTGGTGCTGCTGTGAAGATGCGTGCCATTCCACTGTACTCATTAGCTAGCCTACTCGAAAAAACGGCATAAAAACATACTGGCCATTGTGACCAGCACAGATCCACTGTCCTGGCAGTCCGGGCAGCTCTCCGATCCACGGCACCCCATCAGCGCTCTGCTAACTGTTAGCTTTGAGCCTTCCCATCTTTTCATGATCGGGTTGAGGTACATACTCGCCCAATAATACCACTCCAAGCATCATTGTTGAACTCTGCCTTCCACCCGACAATCTGGGACTCTGCAAATGTCTGCACTGCTTCGGTTATGGGCTTGAATCCTAACAGACTATCGTCTATTCCTCTCTCCGGATGGGTTTCCAGCCATTTCTCAAACTCTGGCTGGCCCGGGTTGCTGCCACCAAAGAGGATGGAACGCTCCGTCGTACACCGCGGATTGATACTGAACATGCATCCATCTGGGAGGAGGACACCGTATGAATTGGTGAGGCCCTCGGATCCCTCAAATGCCACAGGGGGGATCATCCGATTGCACATATGGGGAGAGGGATAGATGAGGCCGCGCAAGGAAGCTTCGAGCGCGGAACTATACGCATTTGTTGCATGGATTACTTGAGAGCACTCGATATCGCCGCGGTCGCTCTTCACAACCCAGCTCCCTGGCGATGTTGAAGACTCAGTAACTTGGGTGACTTTCGTGCGGGTCTGGAGATTTACGCCTTTCTCCAAGTTCTCATGCATGATGTGGGCAGTAAGCTTCCAGGGGTAGAGAGTCGATGCTGACCAAGCGTAACATGCCTGGGCATCCTTGATTTGCGATATCTACTGGCGGTCAGCGATGCTCGAAGCATTACAGTGCTACGGACCATTGATGCTTCCGTGGGGTCGAGCGTGACTTTTATATGGTCAACTCTGCCTCCAGCCGCTTGAAAACTCTCGAAATTCTTCTTTGCAATATTTGCAACCTCTGGCGTTGTTGGGACGTCCAGGGTATCGCCAATCCAGAGATCACAGTCGACATTGTTCTGCCGCACGTATTCTACCAGGGCTGACCACGTTTGTTGCTCATTCTCTAGAATCTGATATGGCGTCAGCGAATATAGGACAACCCTCACTCAAGTCTCCACTACCTTTAGAGCCTGTTCAGCCCCGAATTTCTTCTCATACTCGCTAAAGCCGCGCCATTGGTCTGGCTTGCAGTGTCCAGCATTCCGGCCTGTAGCACCTGAGCAGAACTCCCGGGCTTCGAGTACTACTATACTCTTTTCGGGCCATGTGTCCTTGCAATGCTTGGCTGCCAGCGTCCCGGTCATCTATGAGACTAAGTCAGCCGCTCGTTCCTGAGAGATAGGGTGCATCATGCTAGAAACTTACTCCGGACCCGATGATCACAATGTCTGCTGACAGAGGTAGGTCTGGTGTTGTGCGATGGTTGAGCAGAGGATCTCCCTGGACGCCCTGGAGCCAGTACGATAAGGAGTACTGGCCATCTTTGGGAAACCCGAAGCGCGTGGGGTGCGCAGAGTTCCCTGGCGGCGATTCTTTGACACTTGGTATTGTTTGTTTTGCCATTGCTCTTGACTGGTGAGTTATTTAACGTCGACTGGAAGTTATGTGAAGGATAAGGCCGCTTATAAAGAGAGATGGGGATAATGACCCCACCACGGAGCACGCCATGAATCTAGTCTCCAATCTCTACCCACTCTTGTACTTCGAACATCAACCTCCAACATCCTTGGGGCTGCAACTATCTTGTACTGGTCTCGCTGGCGGGATATGCCGAAGAGCAGTGTCTTATCAGTTGGAGTACCCCGGTAGCTTTTTACTCCAAGTCCGCGCGTTGATATCTGGAACGTCAAATGGCGTACGGCTTGAGCAATAAGCTACTGATTTCCTATCATGCCAAAGATACGGTTGGACGCTGCCACCAATTGGCGTTCTCTTACCACTGACCACTATCGCAACAACATATATTTCTAGTGACGCTGACCATGTGCTTCGTCCCTACCTCGATCATCTAGGAACTATGGGAACACCTTCATCAGATTCCGGTACGAACAGCATTATGTGGCCTCCGGGCACAGTCCTTCTCGAAGAGAAGACAGCCTCAGGAAACACCATCGTCCTCCAACCCCGGCCGACAAACGACCCAAACGACCCACTCAACTGGCCTTCCTGGCGCAAGTACCTGAACCTAGGCCTCGTCTGCTTCTGGGTCGCTCTCGTCGCCGAGTTCATCAACGCACCAACCCCAACATGGACGCCCATGCAAGATGAACTAGGTTTCAGCGATGGGGTGTTGAACGATAGCTACGCAGCCGGCTGCGCTGCGTTGGGCATCGGGTCCCTTGTACTCATTCCGTTCGTCCTCAAATTTGGTCGCCGGCCATTGTACTTGCTGTGTACAGTGATCCAGCTTGCCGTGAGCGTCTGGTCTGCTAGAATGCAAACAGTGGCCGAATTAATGCTAGTCAATGTCATACAGTGCTTTTTTGCAAGTTTGGCAGAGACTATTGTCCAGATGACGATAGCGGATGTCTTCTTTGTGCATCAGCGCGGGAAAATGAATACAATATATGTTTGGGTCTGGCTGTTCGCTACGTATTTGGGGCCATTGATCGCGGGGTTCGTGACCAAGGGACAGGGCTGGAGATGGGTGTGGTGGTGGAATGTCGTTTTATTCGGGGTTGCCGTGCTGGTTGTCGCGTTCGGGTATGAGGAGACTAAGTATTGTCCACTACCTGTCCCGGAGACTGATCCTGGTGAACACAATATGGCCGACGCTACCTTGATCAGTGTGGAAGGGGTCGACAAGAAGACGAGAAGCGACACTGATATCGAAACTGCCTCTGTCCCAGATTCCCAAGCCGCCAGTATCGCCGCAAGCCCTAACTTCCCTAAAAGAACCTACTGGCAACGACTTTCGCTCTTTACCGCCACGTCCTCCAGCCAGAACAGAACTCCCTCTTTCCTTCAACATTCCTATCAGCCTCTCGTTCTTCTTGCTACGATTCCCGCAGTAACATTCGCGGCCCTCGTCTACGGAATCCTCGTTGGACTCGGCGACGTCATGTCAACGACCATGTCCACGTTCCTCCCCTCGGCCCCCTACAACTTCACCTCAGATCAGGTCGGCCTCATGCACCTTCCACGCATGATCGGTGTGAGTATCGGCGCGCTAATCACAGGACCCCTGAGCGACTGGTGGATCCTGTACATCTCGCGCCGGCGGAACGGTATCTATGAGCCCGAGTGTCGCCTCTGGTGCGTTATACCGTTCCTGCCGTTCATTCCAGCCGGGGCCCTGTTGTTTGGGATTGGGCTGGATCAGGGCCTTCACTGGATTGTTGTTGCTGTTGGCCTGGCGCTGTACAACATTGGCGTCACGCCGATCAACAGCCTCGTCGTTACGTATCTAACGGATTCGTATAGAGAGGTGAGTATACGCTTGCACCATATATTCTCAGCAGCATCGACAAGCACCGTAACTAACCACAACATGATTTCTACCTAGGTAATCGGCCCCGCCCTCGTCGGCGTGACACTTGTGCGCAACACCTTCAGCACGGCTTTCATCTTCGCCCTTACGCCCTGGGAGAACGCAATCGGGCTCAAGTATGTGCTGGTCACGATTCTGCTTGTTGCTTGCGTGATCCTCTCTGGGTTTGGCGTGTTTATCCGCTGCGGGAAGGCATTTCGTGAGCGCTCGGCGGATAGGTATCTAAGGCTCGCGGGGGGGCAGCATAATGAACGTTCCGTGGGCATGTAAGTAACGAGGTAGGTACCAAGTGGGCTGCGGGTCTAAATACGTTCTATCTCAGGGGACTCTGTTGGAGTATAAGGCTGGTCCTAAGTTAATTGGCTTTAGGGCCTGGCGGATTTGCTGAGGGCGTCGCAGACCCTTCGAGGAGATTGCTCCGAGATATATATACATGCCATACTGTGGGAGACTGACACATTTCATCCATACCACAGATACACTATTGCTCTAGCATAATTCAAACACGATTAATAGCTTAGCAATATTTCATCTTAACTACAGAGCCCTGTTTACGCACTGTTAGTTATGGCGATAGGTTCGGGAACCCAACCCGCTAGACAGTATCACCCATATGAAATATTGTATAGAATCATAGACGCTTGAAAAGGTCATACCGATCTCTCGAACTTAAAGAACCACGACTTATTTTTTGTAGCGCTCAAGACATCGCTCAAGATGGATATGCCTTGGGTTTGTTATAGAGTCGGAGTAGTGGGGCTTGAAAAACTCCGGCTCCTCCCCCACGGACTACGGTATGAGGGTCGAATGAATGAGAGAGCTATTTTTGTTTTGGTAATAAGACAAACTAGTTTACAGCATTTCAACAAGAATGGTTCCATAACTCAGTTGGTTAGAGTGTGGTGCTAATAACGCCAAAGTCGAGGGTTCGACCCCCTCTGGGACCATCTTTTTTTGCTTTCTCAATATCCCTTTTTTGCTTTCTGTTTTGCTTACTACGTAGTAAAGTAGGCCGTAAGCAGAATCCAAGTATAGGGAGCCGGAAGAAGAAGTAGATCGGGAAAAGGATGAGAGTCAAAGAGAGAGTGTGGAAGGATCGCGTAGTGCGGTCGTCTGCCGGCCAACAATCCGTACATAGTTAGTTAGGTAAGAGAGAGAGAACGCTAGAGAGAGGAAGCTACTAACTAACTACCCCTATCGATGGAACTTTGGAATTTCGAAGTTTTCTTCACATTGAATAGATTCCTTCCTGACCATGATCGTTCACTGTCTACACGCTGTCCTACCAAGTACATAGTTAAACAAAATGCCGGCTAATTTGCAAGTTCCATATATTACATTGCTAAACACGCTGTTCCTCACATAGTACACATATTGGCTCGGATATCATAGCACGCCGCGAACGCCAGTAACTTCCTGAATTGCAAGGCAGCTTGCCGCCGCTAGCTACCTAGATACTAGCACGGCGAGGGGCCAGCGTGCGCTGAAGTTTCTTCTTCTCTTCCGTCTCCTCGGGGAGCGGCAGAGACCCCTGGCTCTTGAGTTTCTGCAGGAACTCCTTGCCATAGACATACCCAACCTGGTAGATTTCATCAAAATTACCGAATTCCAGGGTCCCGTAGCGGTCGATCGGCGGGCGCATGTACAGGCAGCCCGGAATGTTCTTGGCCCGTTCGAGGTTGTCAATGGACGAGACGTAGGCCAGACGTGCCTGGATCTCGGAGAGGGTTGGGGGGTTCGGGACCGAGGAGAATGGATTCCAGCGGTTGACGACGGACCACATGCCTGACAGGGAGTCGCCGTAGCCTTGGGGGGTGTTGTCGTCGATGGAGCCGACGTCAATTGCGAATATCACGTCTGCGCCGAGGGTCTTCATATGGGCGACGGTGAGGTTGTCGATGTAGCCGCCGTCGAGAAGCATGCTTCCCTCGTCGCAGATGGGTGGGAGGAGGCCGGCCAAGGACATGGATGCGCGGACGTAGCGCCAGACATAGCCGGAGGAATGGTACTCCGCTCGAGAACGGCTGATGTTGGTTGTGTTGCAGTAGAATTCGAGCCAGAAATCTTCGATCTGGCTGTCTCCGAAGGTCTTGAAGATTCCGCGGTTAAACTCATGACCCGTGGTGTACGATACAGATGGGTAGGTCAGGTCCAGGGCAAATCGCCATATACTCCCCATGCGACCCGCAAACTTCTTTGCTCGGCCATACATTGGGACGACATCTGCGTCTCTGGCATAGAGACCGCCAATAAAGGCACCAATTGACGTCCCGCCAACAATGTCAACTGGGATTCCAGCCTCCTCCAAAGCTTTGATTACACCCACGTGAGCGATACCTCTCGCACCACCTCCTCCAAGAACAAGACCAACTGCCCTACCGCAAAGACGGCGGGCCAGGCGGTGGAAATCACCCTTGAATGGTGTCTGGGCCGAGTAGAGTGGTGTCTGTCGAATCCGACGGGAGGTATATTTCTGAATCTCAGCTTGCAAAATCTGAACTCGTTGTTTCAGGACTGTGCCGAGTCGTTTCGTTTGCGGATGTGATGGCTCGGCTGTCAGCCTAAAAGCCATTTGAATATGGTGATGCCCTCCATTGATCCACACACGGTTCTTGAGCCATTTGCGCGTAACTCCAGGGGGGCAGTATCTGTCCGCGTGTAACAAAACGAGCTCTTTCCGCGCCGTGGTCTTCATTCCCAGCAGGAACCTTTCATATTCTCCCACATTCGGAGAAGACTCCGCGAGACCCACCAAAAGGATACAGTCGGCTTGACTAATACACGTCTGCGTCCATGGGGAGTTCACATTGGTGTCAGCGATGTACAGGACCATCCCGTATTTCTCTTCCAAGTCGGCTAGGTATTGCGAGAGCTTAAGCTTGCCCATCCGGCTAAAAGCGTGTCGACCCAGGTGATTCAAAATAGCAGCTTGATTCAGAGAGGTTACGCCATCGGTCACGCCAATTTGCTGGAGCGCATTGAGCAGCCGATTGCCAAACTCGACGACGGGGACGCCAGTGGTGATCGGAAGAATGCCAACAGTGCGAAGATTGAGAGTCGACGTTGCTGTTTTGACGCTACCCGTGTTGCCAGGCTCGCCTTGCTCGGTCATGGGATTCTCGACCAAATCTCGCATCCGTTGAGCTATCAACTTGGAGACTTGAATAGTTATCCCAGTGTGCTCCTGGGCGAGACTGTTGAAGAGGGACCGGGGAAACTTCGCTAGCTCAGTATCTCGTATGGCGTGCAATGTGGCAGGTCGCGTCGATTCTGTCATGACTTCTAACTCGCCCACACTTTCTCCTTGTCCGTGTTCGCCAACCACGGTCATCTTTCCCGCCTTGTTCTCGTGGACCGACCGAAGACGACCGTTGAGGGTGATGTAGATAGCATCACTTTCGTCACCCTGGTGATAAATGACTTGGCCAGCGTTGACTTGCACCCACTCCAAGGCGAAATCAATATGGAGTAGGAGGCGCGGAAGAAGCCCTGTCAGTCTCTTTGCTAACGTCAATAGAGCAATGGGATACCGTTCAGCCAGTCTCTCTAGGGAAGCCCGTGGAAGAAACCCGACGTAGACATCCGTCTTTGCAACAACATCGGTATAGGAACGGTAGGAGGCCATGGCGCCTACATATCCCTGCATTCCTCCAGGCTTGATCATGTAAAGGGACTTTCGAGAAGATCTCTTGCGCTTGTACTCACGGGGAGGAGCTGCAGTAGTGGCACCGCGTGATGTAGCCGTTTGAGTTCGTTTTAGGGTTGGGAACGGTTCCTCCTCGGGTTGCGCATGGCCTGGCCTGGACATCCCGACAAGATCCTCCTCCGTGTTGTTGACTTGGACTCCGACATCCAGGAAGCCGTCTATCACGTAATAGACACCGGGGTGACGCTCACCCTGTTCCACGAGGACCGACCCCCGCGGAAAGTAGACAATTTCTATATCATTGAGTAGCTCTTCCCTTAGGTTGACGATCGGAGATGTGCCACCAGCACTCGTGACGGACATTGACATCATTGACTCGGTTTCAGCATCTCCAGACCCTTCATAGGCATCTATGAAGCCGAACGCGTTATGGCTGTTGCTGCTGAAGACAGCTTTCTGACGACGTGAATCATACGAGACCAATTTTGGGGACTCGCCAGAATGACTCCCCTTGCGGAGTGCATCGTGTGATTTCGTGGTCAAGCCAATGCCATTCATCATGCAGTCTAATATTGACTCACGGAACAGAGAGTCTTCATCAACCGAGTCCTTTCGCTGAAGGGACGAGCGGCGCAGAGGTGAGTGTTCTTCTTTCTCGGTCAGCGGGGAGTGAAGTCTCGGGGTAGTAGCGAATTGATCATGCTTCGGTCCAAATCGAGAGAGCTGGATGGTAGAGAGTAAATCCCCGGGGCTGACACCAGCTGTGTCACGCTCATTAGGGTATCTTTCGGGATTCACGAGAGAAATGGGTCGCTTGGACGCTGACATTTTTGCTTTCAAGGTGGCCTCTTTTCGCATGAAGCTGCTCGACCGACGTCTTCTGCCGGCGTAAGGGTTGTGTAGTGCAATCCCCCTGGTCACCTCTTCAGGGCCTAGCCGGTCCTTTTCTTTCAAGAATTTATCTTTCAGTCGATCAAGAGCTGATCCCCGGATATCATTCGGCAAGTCATATGTAGTAAACCTCGTCATCTGTTTCTCGATACCTAGAACCTCGTCTGTTAGACCAAGGTAGGAGTGAGCTGTGGCGAATGTCACCCTCTGAAGTCGTGTAAGGATCACTTGAACTATATGGGCCGTAGCCCTGGGGTAGAGCCGCGTCAAACGCCGAAAAGCGCTGGCTGGAATAATGGCGATCGTTGTGTCCACCGTTGCCCGAGCCACAATGTCCGGATGAACAGATTTTCGACGGTTCCCGCGCACCCGCTCCGAAGCTCTCGGGTGGCCATTGTGCTGGTAAAAAGAAGCACGGCTCTCTCCTAGATTCAAAGGTGGTACCGATGGAAGGGACTCCCCGTCACCGTTAATGGTGGAGCTATCGTCCTCATGATCCCTAGATACTGCCATCGGCGAACCATTCATCATGCCACCTGGGCTATCCATAAACGGTCCGAGCACTCGAGCTGGACTTGGCTGGACACTGGACATGCTTGACTGGGAGTCTTCACTCGCCCTGAACCTGATGTCCTCCGTGAAAAGAGATAGAATGGAGAACAGTGACGACATGGAAGCGCCGTTCTTCACTTCTGTGAGCAGCTGATATCCCTGATTCCCATCTTGAGCTTGATCCTCTTCGTCAGAAGACGCCTCAAAAACCTCGCCGTTCAGGCTGTGCTTCCCCCCTCGCATCGATTTGACAAATATCTGGACTAAGCCGTCCACGACCAGGCAAAACCCTTTTTCCTCCTCAAGCTGGAGGGTTTCGCCCGCGATCAGCTTTTTGGTTTGCATTGTGCGAGTCAACTCGTGGAAGACAGGCCTCTCAAGGTATCCAAAGACTTTGATCGCGCTCAGAAATTCATCCAAGTAGTTGGCCAACCCCGGCTTCGAATCACCTTCCTGCACATCGGGGAATAGATCGAGTTGCGGTTCCTTGCGCTGAGGCTCTGGGGGCAAGCGGCTATACATGTTCAGGAACCGATACCGGATGAACCAGCTGATTGTCGAGACGAGGCCCAGTACGATCAGTAACCTAGTGGTGATGCGATCACATGTCAGTGGTATATACTTCAACAATATTGGTATTCGCGCCACGTTTTATCGATGGTAGCTCTTACAGCGTAGTGAAATTCATTGTGAACGTCAAGCTCATGGAAAAGAGCGTGAAAAGCCATGTTGGCAAAGTTATGGTGGTGAAGGTGATTATCCAGTATAGAATACTTGGAATTGTCTGGAAAACCAAGGAAAACACCCAACCAATCCACCCCACCATGGTTGTAGGAGCTGGAAGGGACAACACCGGCGGTGGGGGAAGATGGTTAGAAAGGTGCGGAAAGCCGGAGACGCTCGCGCTTATGGCGGGTGTTGAAGTCGACAGAGGGAGGGTTGAAGCGACTGAGGTGGTGGTGTCGGGAACGGAGAGAGAGGATAGTGACGCATGTAGAGAGCCTAGGTCCGGGAGGTTGGGCGAGGGAACAGATGCTCCACTGTCAGCCATTCTCACATCAAAGCTTGGAAGAGACGACGCTAAGCCTGGCAGTCAGGCAAAGCTCCGAAACGCCTCAGCCAGCGGCGCTACAATGATTTGGAGGCCGAGCGAATCGCAACACCATCGTCAAAGCGAGCCGCAACGTGCCCGCATATGGCCCGTTGGCTGGTTGTTGATCTGCGTCCCTGCGGAGTTGGTTCGCGAAGGAGGGCGAGCTTGTGGCGAGTATTAGATCACTTCGTATAGTCGCCAGATGGAAGAAGCGCAGTGACTCCAAATATCTGCACCGCAGACAAGTTTGAGAGGAGCAAACTGTTGATGCGGAGGAACCCGGCCGTTGTGTGGTTCGGGATTCTTCAGCTGATTGCAACTCACATGATTTCCCTGCAATGACCTAGCAAACAATGATCCAGACCAGACCCCGGAGACATCTTTGCTAAGCTTTCTTTGCTGGCTCTTACGACTTCCCCGAAAGAAACCCCGCGATTCAGTTGGTTGATTTAAAGGTTTACTTAACTGGATACTCTGATAGCTTCAATCTGCTGCCGTATGAAATATATATTTCAGCTCCGAGGTTATATATGGTAGGGCAGTATACAGTACGATCAGTATTTTGCCTGTTCCCGCGCAACCTGGTGACGCCTCCCAAAGCCTTGCTATTCAAATCCAGAACAAAGGGATCATAAGACCTCTGTCATAGACAAACATACGGAGTAATCCGTAGTATCCGTAGATGAATCCACTCCGACCAGAGCCCCGGCGTTGTCTTGGCCAGACCCATTTTCTGCCACTGCAGCCTCCCTCCGCTCGGCCACGTTCCCTGTATTGCGCGTCTGAGCTCATGCTCTTCCTCCTACCAGTCTTTCGCTTGCTACTCGCCCTAGTTTTATTATTTCGTCTTTTTCTCTCCTGCCTTTCGTTATTAGAGTCAGCTGTGGCCTTGGCCCAAAGGCCCGCCACAGTCATGTTTCAGGTACGTTTATCGGATATTAACTTGCCTACTGCTTCTCCGCTCCGGGGAAAGCTTGCGGCTCACAAGGCTGACGGGTGACGACACGGATAGCGTCTACGTGATGCAATAGACTCGCGCATCGCGGAGGAGCAGGCTAGACAACGATCATCACAGGAATCCCTCGCCCGCTCCAACTCCGCTCGCCGACCGCCAGGCCGCAACCTCTCCCCGAGCAGACGACCTTCCCGCCCCCGGCGGAATACCGGAACTCCTGTGCGCGGACCGGACCCCACAGATTTTGAACAGGAATTTGCGATTGGGGATGATGATGCGTCAAGCAGGTCCGCCACCCCCCGACCGGAGTCGACGGGCACTCCTGAGAGCGGCCAAGGAGAGAATGCCGGACAGACTGATGGCGGAGCGGATGCTACATCCGAGAAGGCGAGCGCACCAGAGACAGAAACAAACTCGCAGCCTCCAGAGCTATCGCCGGAAGTGAAGGCGAAACTGCGCAGGCTGAACAAAATGGAATCGCGCTACCAGGGTATGGCCTGCATTAGTTGTAGGTTCTTTGTTAGTTGCTAACCCATACCTCGCATAGAGCTGTTGAAAGCGTACCGAGCGGCACATTCCCGCGTCCTATCGATCGAGCCCTTTGAGGCAGCCTTACGGGAGAACACGCCGTTAGCATCGATTGCCGATCCCAAAGCGCTGACCGAATACTTCAACCAGATTTCACTCAAGGGAGACATGGTGGCGGAAGAGCTAAAAAGGGTTACAACTGAAAGAGACGAGTTCAAGGGCAAGTTCGAAGCTACAGAGAAGTCTGAAAAGGCTGCGCGGGATGAATTAGAAGCCTTGAAACAAACTACTAGCCGCGAAGAGCAGCCGAAAGACAGCAAAGACAGCACCATAGCCCCCACAGAGTCTTCCAAGGAAACCAAGGAGGACACTGAGGAGTTCTTCTCCTTCGACAATGAAATCCCCCGACTGGAGTCTGAATTGAAAGAGAAACAAGAAGAGGTTGAGGGCCTCATAGCTCAGACGGAAAACCTGAAGCGCGACTTATCAGTTGCGCGTGAGTCTACTGAGGGCATGGTCCACAACCTTGAGTCTGCTACACGAGAGCTTACAGAGCTGCGCGATTTCAAGGATAAGCAGGAGTCCGAGATGGCAACTCTCAGGGCCTCCAAGCAGAACGAGATTGATGAACTCAAGAATAAGCTTGAATCATCGGAAACCGCCGTGGCTGAGACTAATGCGGAACTCGAGAAGCTGAAGGAGGATCTAAAGCAAAAGACTGCCGAAATAGAACAGCTACAGACGCAGGCCAGCAAGCCTGGGGATGCTGATGAGCAGGTAGAGTTGGCATCAAAGTTG
The DNA here is from genome assembly GCA_003719405.1 of Aspergillus incahuasiensis. Taxonomy (NCBI): domain Eukaryota; kingdom Fungi; phylum Ascomycota; class Eurotiomycetes; order Eurotiales; family Aspergillaceae; genus Aspergillus; species Aspergillus incahuasiensis. Next base: position 17,730 of record RHLP01000186.1, on the reverse strand, counting down.
GACGGAGCCGAGAAAGAAAAGGAAGCCACTGAGAAGCGGCTTGGGGTGCTACAAAATTTAGTGGACAGTCTTCGAACTCAACTCAAAGAGTCGCAAGATACCTTGTCCGGTCTGAAAACAAATATGGACCAGAAAACAGGAGATCTTGAAAGAATGAAGAAGGTTGTTGACTTTCTTGACGGGAACCTACAGGGCAATGTGAAATGGCAGGAATCCAAGGATAAAGTCACTAACGGCCAGGAAGCTGATTTCGAAGAGCTACGACAAACGTTAGCCCCGTCGCAGAGCCCGGAACCAGCAACCGAGAAGCCTGGAACCACATCACTGCCCGTTCCCGCTACTGGAGGAACAGGAGCTGGAAAGAAGAAGAATAAAAAGAAGAAGAAGGGCGGCAAAGGTGGTGAGGATAATAGTAAGCTGACGGAAACCGCTATTCCAGAACCCGCTCAACAAGTGCCGGAGCTAGCCGATTCGAACTCGGCGCTCATTGACCTTGAGAAGAAGGTTGCGGATCTGGAGCAACAGTTGAAGAACAAGGAAGAGGCCATCAATCGCCTTGATTTCAAGTTAAAGGGCGAGGAAGATCTAAAGGAGGAGATTGAGTCTTTACGTGACGATCTTCTCAATATAGGCCAGGACCACGTTGAGGCCAAAGACAAGATCAAGGAGCTCATGGCGGAAAAGACAGCCTTGGAAGGAACAATATCCAAATTGGAGGCGGAGATCGCGGATCTTCGGGCGAATAACGAAAAGTCGGTGGATTCCGAGAAAGCCTATAACAACCTCAAGGATGAATATGAGAATCTCAAGGTGAAGTTCACGACAATTGAAACGGAACTATCTGCTGCACAGCAATTGGCAACTACGCGTTTCAAGGATATCACCGAACTGCGCGAGTCCATCCAGAAGATCCAGCCAGAGCTCAAGAAGTTGAGGGGCGAAAGTGCAGAACTAAAGTCTACTAAAGATGAGCTTAAGACTAAGTCTGGCGAGCTGAGAACAATGGAAAGCAAGCATGACGATCTGCAAGCAGAATTGAGGAACCTCAAGAATTCAATCTCGGATCGCGAGACAGAAGTAAAGACGCTCAACCAAAAGATCAAACAAGAGTTGGACAAGCGACTCAAAGCGGAAGAAAATTTGACTGTCGCCCAATCTGACCTGCGTTACTCGGAGAGTAGAAAGCAGGAGGCCATTGAGGGCAAGCAAAAGGTCATATCTGAACTGTCCAACGTCCAGGAGGAGTTGAAGGCAGCGCGGACACGACTACGAGAATACGAGCAGCAGACAGCTCAACTGAACAAGGATCTCGACGGGTTGCGAGAGGAAATCCAGCTAAAGACAGCGCAACATTCCAGTGCGCAGAGTCTGATGAACAGTATGCGTGACCAGGCATCCGAGCTTGGCATGCAAATGAAGGAGGCTCGGGAGCGGTGCGAGAGCCTCGAAGAGGAACTAGCAGATGCGCATCGCCTTCTGAGCGAGCGCACCCGTGAAGGTGAAACCATGCGACGGCTTCTCAATGATATCGAGGGCCGCGCCGAGGCCAAAACCCGCGATTTCAAGGAGAGAATGGAGGCAGCCATTGAAGAGCGTGACCGCGCCGAGGACGAAGCAAGTGCTCAGGGCCGACGTCGAGCCCGCGAACTTGAAGACCTCAAGACCAAACTTCGTGAGATGGAGAAGGCCTTGCGAAGCGCAGAAGAGGACAAGGAAGAGCTAGAACACTCCCAGAAAGACTGGAAGCGCCGACGGGACCATCTTGAAGCGCAGGCAGAGACGGCCACCCAGGAGCTTCACGACGTGCAACAAGCGATGGCTCGATTGCGCGAAGCGTTGGATGAGAGCGAGAAACAGGTCCGTGACCTGGAGAAAGAAAAGGCCGAATTGCGTCGCTCAGTGGAGCATACCAACTCACGGTTAGAGAAGATGCGCAAGTCCAGCATGCTCGCGGACGACGGCCGCTTTGGGGCGAATCCCCAATCATCGCGCTCATCTATTGATTCTGGATCCAGGAAGGGAGTCACTTCTCCTGTTCCGAAGACGCGGAGTCCTTCTACGCAAAGGAGTGATACACCTACTGGCAGTATTGACTACATCTATCTTAAGAACGTGCTTCTCCAATTTTTGGAACAGAAGGACAAGAATTATCAGAAGCAACTTATCCCCGTCTTGGGGATGCTTCTGCATTTTGACCGGTGAGTATTTTTTCAATTTACCCTTTTGCCATTACTGACTGGGATAGAACGGACGAGCAAAAGTGGATGGCAGCCATTACCTCGAAGTAGGCGAGCCATGGCCTACTTCAGGGCTGTTTTATAGTATAGATATTCCAGGGTACATATCTGTTCTTATTTTATATGAATACGGAGGATTTCAGCATACTTTCAGGATAGAAATGAGATACCATACTCCCATTATCGGCTTACTACGACCATCTCTGCAGTTAATCCGTATACAAAATGGATCGAGCAGTGGAGCTGGAGCACGAGCCGATGTCATAGGGCGCTGAAGAGCTCCAGATAAATTCCCTCCGCAATCCAGATCTCAACCTTCAAGACCCTCAACTCTTCAACTCTATCCCTTTTTCGCTCGCATACCCAGAATCCACCACCGAAGCCCACAATGTCTGACCAACCGACAATCAGACTCGCAACGGCGGATGGTAAGTCCTTCGTTCAATTTCACCCCCGCACTCACACATCCCCCTCCACCAAGTCCCCCACCAAGCCCCCAGCTAACCAGGTCGCAACCCCGAAACAGACGTCCCCCTAATCCTGCAATTCATCCGCGAACTGGCCGACTACGAACAAGCCCTGCAAGAAGTCGAAGCGACCGAAAAGTCGCTGCTGGCAACTCTCTCCTTCCCGGACGACGAGCCAAAGCGAGGCTCCGTATACACAGCGCTGATCACGCCGCCGGGAACAGCGCAGAACCCATCACCCACCCCCGTCGGCATGGCCCTCTTCTTCTACAACTACTCGACCTGGCGCGCCGCCCCGGGCATCTACCTCGAGGATCTGTACGTTCAGCCCGCGGCGCGCGGCAGCGGGTACGGGTTCAAGCTGCTGCGGTGGCTTGCGGCCAAGGTGATTGAGATTAAGGGGCGGCGCCTGGAGTGGAGCGTGCTTACGTGGAACAAGCCGAGCATCGACTTCTATCAGCAGGTTGGCGCGAAGCCCATGGATGAGTGGCTGAAGATGATGGTTGAAGGGGAGGCGCTGGATCGGTTGGCGGATGGGGCGGCCGTTTGAGGGAGCCGGGTGGCTGAGGGAGCTTCGCATATATGTCCGAATGTTTTCGACTCCGTACTGTTGTATTATATTTACTGCCGCGATTGGCGGCTAATTAAGCCCTAGATACGTCTTAGTCTCGGTAATGCGGGGAGATTCTGGGGTTCTCCCTGGCGTCATTGCAGGATAAGTCCGAGACCGCGCTGGAAACCGACTTCCGTACACGACTAAAAGAACAAGGAGTGAGCAGCGCTATGTCCTATAATATGAGCAACTGAGTTACATTTCATCCGTTCCGGCCTAGATAGAACAAACAAAACCAGACAGACAGCCATGCCCCTCCCGAACCAAATCGCAGTCGGCACCTCGTGCCTAGGCCAGCACCCAACCCACAGCCTAGACGCGAAGATCCGCGCCGCCGCGCACCAAGGCTTCCAGGGCCTGGAAATCGTGTACAGCGACCTCGACCGCTACAGCGCAACGCAGCGCACCCCAATCCCGATCCTCACGGGCGCAAAGCAGATCCGCCAGCTCGCCGACGACCTCGGCGTGGTCCTGATCTCGCTCGCGCCCTTCGAGAACTTCGAAGGCACCACGGCAACCCCGCTGTCCGAGCGCCTCGCGCACGCCGCGCACTGGCTCGACATCGCGCGCGTGCTGGGCGCCTCGTACCTGCAGGTCCCGTCGCAGTACGGGCGCGACAGCACAGGCGACGAGGCCGTGATCGTCGCGGAGATGCAGCAGCTCGCGGACCTGGCCGCGGCGTCCTCGCCTGTGGTCTCGATTGCGTACGAGCCGCTGTCGTGGGGTGTGTGGTGCTCGACGTGGGACGAGGCGCTGCGGCTCGTGCAGCGGGTCGCCAGGGCGAATTTCGGCCTGTGCTTGGATACGTTCCACGAGGTGACGAAGCTGTGGGCGAGCCCGTTTGCTGAGTCCGGTGTATACCCCAATGGCCAGGAACGGCTGGCGGCATCGCTGCGGCGCTTTGGCGAGACGGTGCCGCTCGATAAGCTCTTCTACGTCCAGCTGTCTGATGCAGAGCGGTTCGAGTCGCCGTTCTCCGAGGCACATCCGTGGTATGTGGAGGGCGAGGCGCCGCAGTTTACGTGGTCGAAGCATGCGAGGCCGTTTCCGTTGGAAGCGGAGTTTGGCGCGTATACGCCTGTTGCGGACGTGGTGAGGGCTTGGGTTGTGGAGAGTGGGTTTTCGGGGTGGGTGTCAATGGAGATATTTGATCGGCGGATGCGCGACGAGAAGTATAGCATTGAGACTGCGGCGCGGAGGGCGTGGAAGTCGTGGGAGAACGTGCTGGCTGAGGTCGAGGTAGGGAGGCAGAAGGCGAAGGTATGAGAGTTTTGGGATAGGCACGGATGGATTGCATGGGGTCACTGGGGAGCATTGGCATTCTGCACTAGCTCTAGGCTATCGATCCTTGGCCCGTGGCAATGTAATACCCTACGAGCATGTCTCTGACTGTAGTCCACTGACTGCGTCAGTACGTACGTGTGTATACAGCTGTGTCGAGACAGGAATGCTACAAAACTACCACTTGCGGCTTATTTCCCAGCCGGCCTGAATCGTGGTACATGCATGCTGCATTTACCATCCATCCCCCCCGGTTCTCGCCGCCCCAGACTTTGGCCCATACGACCCCTAGCACGCCATATGCCAGCACTCGGGCAGCGTCGACCCAACCGGAGACGTCAAATAAATCTCGCAGCAGCCCAAAAAAGGAGCCGAAGCGCGAATGTTGCGCGCGCGGTCGACGGAAGGTGCAGATCCGTTCCCAAGCCTTCTGAGCGTCATCCCAGTATACAGGTTCCTGACCGTACGCAGCGTGGACGTGTCCGAAGACGTGAAGCGCGGGTCGAACACGCCAGGACTCTGACAAGAGAAATGGGCAGCCAGTGGAAAAGACAGGAGAGAGATCAAGATGGGATTGTGGAGGAGTATGGGTGACTAGGATATCGGTGTTTGCGGGGATTGTCCCCGACCAAGCGTCATGATGGGCAGGGTATGCGAAGGCGTGTTCTGGGCCAAACGGCGCGATGGCGGGTATTTGTGGCGCCCCGTAGATCGTAAGCGAGCGCGGCCGAGGGCCCAGTAAAGCGGTAGAAGAGGAAGGGGCTTGAAGGAGAGGAGGAAATGTCACGGTAACAGAGGAGTGTTGGAGGTAGTGGATGTCGCCCCAGTCGATGCAGTGCGAGGAGTCGAAATCGTCGACCGAGCGGAGGGACGCTGTTGATGAGGACACAGCAGCGAATGACTGGTCACGATCTTCAGGCAGCCTCGACCGGACATCGAAATAGCTGTCGTGATTGCCGCAGATGACAATCTTGTGCGGATGGGGGAGCTTGCGCAGCCAGTCGACAGCAGCTTGGATCTCCCGAGCGCTACCATCATTGCAGAGGTCGCCGGCATGAATCAAGAGGTCACCATCAGGAACGTCGGCCCATTGTAAACTGTGGGTGTCGGAGATGCAAACCACGCGAATCGGGCGGGCGTCTGGGGGAGGCGATCGAGGAGAGCCGCGGAGCCGCAGCAGCAGGTGATGCAGAGGGTAGAGGAAGGTGGCGAGAGGCGAGGCGAGAAGATAGTCGGGAAAAGGACGGCGATGGAATGGAGACGACATGATGGTGAAAGGAGGCTGACGGCATCTGGACTCCGGACGTTCGCTGAAGAAGGTGTCCACTGGCAGAATCACAGCGGTGAGTGCGAGCGGACTAGCGCCGAAGACGATAAGATAACAAAGAGACAAGATAAACTATGCTTTGGACGAAGATAAGTGGCGGCGCAGTGACCGCACCTACTCCTCGACCGACATCCCTGTCTTCTATGGCCGCCTTTACGATCTGCTTCAATATATCAACGCCCGGCCGGTTGGGGGACTAATTGATCTTTTGGCGGACCCACGTGATTCTCAGAAACGGTTAAAGTTCCTGGTATCGACATGTCTTTCAATAATGGCTGTGCTTTTTGCTGCGGCTGCCCTGATTGTAGGCATCGTGAAAGGGACTTGAGATTGAAGTGCTTGCATGAGCTTGTGCCACGTACGGGATCGCTCCCTTAGCGCATTGGCCTTTGGACGAGACGGATTCGAGCTATAACGTGCTATGTACCGGCTACGGGTGATCATGTGTTGGTTAGTGCTACTTCTACTGCATCGAGGCGGGGAGTTATATGTGTATGTATTTGCGGCCAGGACTAAATACACCCAAATCAAAACCAAAACAGCAAACTCAGCACTGAGCAAGAGCCGAAAGCAGTTCAGCAGCAGCAGAAGTAGCCAAAGGAAAGGACATGTAGCTGGCCCGTCGCAAGGATGTTCACCACCGGTTCCCTATCCTATCTTACGTGGGAGTTTCTCGAAAAGAATCCGACCCTGGTCTTCGGGTTCAGTCAATTCTCCTAGATGTGCCAGACAGTAATTGCGGCTCTCAGCTTCGGCGTCGAATGTGATCCAGTCATGGTCAACTCTCTGCAGGTCAAGGTCCGGGAACCTGTATTTGCGGCGCTCAAACCACCTCTCAAACACTGCCATGTCGGATGCGGTAATCAGGTATCGACTGGAGTCGTGCGCTTCGCAAGCCTGGGCCCTGCAAGTCAGACAAGGTGATGAAAGTGAAACAAATTCAGGACATACGGAAAGGCCAATGGCATAGACCTTGACAACCGCCATTATGGGCTGGGAGGCGAGACTGCGGTGGTTGTTTCTTGAATGGGTTGGACTTTCAGATCTTTCTGTAAGGGAGACGGATGGAGGAGGGACAGCGGCAGAGACGAGACGAGGGGAGGGGAGAGAGGCCACTTATTCCCCCAAGTAGACAAAGAAAGGCCGGATGGCCGCCCAGCTGAGGCGTCTGCATTGGCGACTCCTCTGGCCCTTGGTAGACATCTATTTGTGGTACTTTAGAGACAAAGAATGTACGTAACGCCGGCCGGGCGAGGCGACGAAGCTCGACCAGGTTAGATCAGATGGTGTCGGTCTTCACGCAAGAGGAACGCAAATCATCTCTCGACAATCCTATCGATTCGACAAGAACTGGTAGTCCGTCTCATCCTGGATTCCAGTTGCAGTACCATTTTCTCGGACTCAGCCAGAACAACATTGACAATCGCGCATCGGCAGCTGTCGGCAACAGCAGCTATGACCCGCAAGAACAAGGACAAGGGTCTATTGTTGCTCATGCGCCTTAGTGGCTTGTTCCGTCAGATAATTCTGGGCAGGTAGGTGGCCGGATGCATGGGGTGGAAGGAGAAGGTGGAACTGTCAGACGAGAACAAAGAAGTGGTGATGGCCCTATTAATGTTGTTGGCTTGTCAATAGGACGAGATTCATTGCCACCCCATGGATTGGACTGTTTCTATTGCTGCGCGGTTGAAAGATCTACAGCACTGGGCTAGGCCAAAGCAGGGAGAAAGCGGGCCATTTATATATAGATGGCCAACATCTTTGACCTTCTTTCGGAGCCTCTGCTCTGTCCAACTTGGTGATGGGGAGTCGCTGTTCTGTATTTGAGTTTATGACGCGAAATACCACATCTTTAACCCGGTATAACGTCTCTAGCACATCAGGCGCTGTTTCCTATTCTCTAGCCGAAATGGGAATACGGAGGGCCATTCATATTTCTCCAGAGAGACAAAGGATGCAACGCCGGCCGAGCGAGGCCATAGACCGACCCGCACCCAGGCCATTCCTAGATATTGTGCTTGGGACATCAAAGGGTCAATCGAGCAGATGGGATGGTTGTCCGTGATTGGTAACCTGCGCTTGCTAGTTGGGCGTCCTCAGACAAAGAATCGTTCCGGAACAGGCGCGTTGGTTGAGCTGAAGGATGGCCCTGGGCCATGCATGGGCAGTAAGATAGACTGACACTTGCGCTTGAAACCCCCTGAGCCCTTCAGATAGAATCAGAATTGAATTAGAAATAGCTAAAAATGGCTCGAACAATATGATATGCTTCCATAAAAATATCAGCCCCACGGCAGGTGCGTCTCAAACAAAGATAGGCACCTTCTCAATCAGATCAAACGACGTATCATCCATCCTTTATTCACATCCACTACTGCTGCTTCTTCGCGTCCGGATCCGCTAGGCTTTCGATGATCGACGCCCCGACCCGCGCACTCTCGCGCCAGCCCTTCTGGCGCATCCAGAACCGCTCCTCGGCAACCGTATCGTGCTTCAACCAGGCCCGTTCGTCGTCCTCCAGCGACTTACGTGTGATATCGGACAGCTCCATGGACTCGTCCTTGGCTGTGACATCTTCCTCCTCGTCGCTACTGCGCGCGCCCAGGGTCGACTCCAGGTACCGCTTGCGGATCATGTACTGCTCCGTCTTCTCGCGGCGCACGTTGTGCGGCTCGAACTTGGCGATCGTGGCTTGCACGACGTAACGCACGATGAGGTACAGGTGCTCGGCGAAGAAGATGGTTAGCAGGAGCGCCCAGCCCTTGATGGCCGAAGGCTCGCCGTTGGGCCCGTGCGTGCTGGTGTTGAACATGTACACCAGCGCCGCGCTGGTGATACTTCCGACCCAAGACAGGAAACCTAGGGTGTCCAGCCAGGGCCCGATAGTGTCCACGCGGGTGGGAATCGGACGCTTGCACTCGACGATGATCTTGAAGAAGTCGGACCGGAGCTCGACCCAGTTGTTGATCAGGAAGGAGACCGGGACTAGCGGCCAGACGGGGGAGAAGAGGGCCAGGTAGCCGAATTGGATGCACATCTCACGCAGGTCGTCGGTGACGCTGTAGTCGTCGAGGTCGGCCTCTTTGCGGACACGCGTGAGAAACTGGATCTCGTCTTGGTGGTCGTCGTAGGAATGATCCGGTTCTTTTTGGGTCTCGCCCTCAATGCCGGAGTTGACACGTCCGTACTTTTTCTTCTTGTACTCCTTGTATTCGCGCGCGAACCACTGCTTGAGATAAGGAACGATGTTTTCCACCGCAAATCCGACCACCTGGGCCGTGACGGTAAAATAGATAACTTGCTTGCGTAGCCTGTCTGGGTCGATTGTAAAGTTCTCGTGTGCAGTCGTCGCCTTTTCTTTCGAGACAAACGGTCGGACGGTCAAATGGAAGACATCGAGATGAGGGACAATCAAGCTCGCGAACGGGATGTAGACAAAAGCGGTTAGAAAAATAGGGAGGTACGACGTGATAAAGTTGATTACGAAGACTTTCTGCGTCAGCGCCGTGTCATACGCAGTCTGCGTTTCGTAGTTCTCATAGTCGTTGAGCTTCGTCGCCATCTGCACGAGGACTCCACTCATAGTCGGGATAAGTGCAGAGAGAAGGATAGTGGGGATGAAGACCTGGACAATCAGCATCTCGTACACACTTGCGGAGGTGTGCTTACCAAGTAAGACTTCAGCGGCCCTGTATAGACTTCCGAAATGAATATCTCAATCGCAAAACATGTTGCGATGATAGCTCCCAGTGCGATCAAGGCCACCAAAGCAAAGGGGACCTGGAGGAGCTGCCGCTGGAGCCGAGTTGTCGTCGGAAAGACTCCCCGCGTCTCGCCAGTGACTTGGTCATACACCTCGGTCTCTGGCTTGAATTCGCGCCGCTTGGAGCGAACAACAGACACGCCTTTAGTCTGCCATCGGCAACTAAGGTCCTCTTCCTGCCGTTTCCAGTATTCAATAAAGATAACCCCCCAGAGACAGTTCACGACGGTGTAGATGATCGAAAACGACCCCAGAAGCAACCAGCAGGAGAAGCCAAACGCCGCGGGGAAGAGCAGGAACTTGAAGTAGGATTGCAAGAACGCAAAGTAGAAGCCGACCTGCGACTGATTAGTGCAACTCATCCAGCAAGAGAGGTGGAACACATACACTCTCCCCGAATTTGTTCCGAATCTGGTCTAGATCCTCTTCTGACAGGAACGTCTTCTGGCTCCAATCCGACAAGTACTCCTTATTCTTCTCCTCGTCGTGAAGCGGGAAGACCGCGAGCACATTCTTCCAGTGGCCATGCTTGGGCGTGATACCGGCACCACCGGCGCTGTGCTCCAGCGTGATCATGTGGTAGATAATGCGGAGTCGCTCGGATTCCGTCTGCGGTTCGGCGGCGGACTCGTCTTCGGGTTCGGAATTGCGGACGCCATGCAGCCAATCGCGGATGCTATGGGATCGGATTAGGGCTGCGCAGAAGCAGTAGTGGCACAGGTACATACCGAGACTGGTAAATGGCACGCTGTAGGCTCTTCTTCCGCGAGGCTCGGACAAATACCAGCAGGTTCGAATCCTCGCCCGGTCGCACTTCGGCCTGCAATCCCACCTCCCATAGCTTCCGAAGTAGCAGCTCTAACTCTTCGGAGGCTTTTGCTGGATCTAGTCTAGTCAGTACCTGGTCATGTCCTCCAAAGCAGCGCGTCCCTCACCAACACTGGCATAGCTGTACTGAATGACGTAGTCCGCATAAAAGTTGTTGTGCGAGCCGCTCTGGGCGGAGGAAGCCATGTCCTCAATGACTGACCAAGGACTAATTTGAGCTTAGATAATATAGATCTAGAAAAGAAGAGCTCGGATGAGATCCAGCGCACGCGGTGAGGGCCGCCGATAAAAATAAAGGAGATGCGAGGAGAGATGTCGTCATAAGCCGAGCTGGACACGAAGCTTTACGAGTTTGGGCCCGTGGTGGGCTTGGCGCCGGAGACTGGTTCGACGCGGGCACTGCCACGGCCACCAGATCTACATCTGACACGCCATGATCTCACAGAGCAGACAGAGGCTGTCAAGCATCATACATCAACAATGCGTGGCATCATCATGCTTCAGGAATCATCGGATCAGGATTGAGGCCCTGCACAGAGGCTCCATTACAGGATAAACTGGCAGCAGTGTTGTTAGGAATCAATATGGTTCTTTGTGACCTAGCCTGGCATTGTTTCTACCATACACCTTTGGTTAGTTGTCAGGATGGAGTGGTTGTAGCGAATCTGCCGATGTGCGATCATTCTGTTTTACTATCCATACTCCGTATCATGTACCTCGTATAGGTTGTTTTTTATGGTATTTTTAAATAATCTAAACTCTTCAACAAGAACGGTTCCATAACTCAGTTGGTTAGAGTGTGGTGCTAATAACGCCAAAGTCGAGGGTTCGACCCCCTCTGGGACCATCTCTTTTTTAATGCTTTTCTTTTTTTGAACTCCCAAGACAACTCTTCCCCATCCATCCATGGTTATCAACTTATCAAGGCATACTGTTAGATATATCTTGCCTAGCTTGTACCCCACGGCTGATTTTAAATGCTGGTACTTGCAACGTGCCCCGGGACGATCATCACGTACCGGTCCTTTTGCCATGCAATATATCATCCATACCTGCTCAATGACTCAATGCACTCCAAGTACAATGTACAGCTTGTATTTTAAGTTGACGTGTTGTCTTGATCTGACGTTATGTAGTGGCCACCAAGCCAGGCCCAGGCTTCTTGTCGCCCTCGTCTTATAACGCCTCCATCCATGGCGACTCACGCTCCTAGCTTCGCTCATTACCATGGTAATCCGGTCCGTCTCTGACACGGATTCGGCTAATAATTGCCATTCCCCTAATAGCCTGGAAGATGAACATCGGACTGTACAAGCCAACATTGTCCGCCCTCGTGGCAACCTTGTGTCAGTTGCCCGTGTCGGAGCTTCGCCATTGGTTTTATGAAAACGAACGTGAAAGCCCCAAAAAGAACCTCCATGTAGAGCGCACATTACTGAGTCACTTTGGGAGGGGCCTCGACTGCGATGCTGAAGATGGCTAGGTTGGTGAGTATTGATTAAGTAGCTCTAGGAGACATTGAATCAGTTATCAACTGAGGACGATGAGGAGGTTCTGTGCGTGCTTGCTGATGTTGACGCATCGATAACCGGTAGCGCAGCTCTGGTGTATTCCAATATCATAAATAGCTCTCATCCGAGTAAGTGAAGCAGCTTTGGCAAGGTGCTCGAATCAACATGATGCGTGAACAATGGTAAGGTTAGGGTAGGTGATTGATTTCGAGTGCGTGCATGAGTAAATCTGACAGTTGAGACTCGAAACTATAGTCGAAGTGGAGGATTGACGGAGGCCTTTGCTTGTCGATCATTAGGACCCTGGTATCATATATTAACAACTCATCAAGGCCATCATAGTATCTGGACCAGGTACCCGGCGTCCAGCTCATATCGTCACGAAAGCCGCAGTTGACAGTTGACACAGTACTTGATAGACTTCGAGTAGGAGAACTGAACAAGCGACTCGGGTCACTTCAGCCTTTGCTGGACTTATCTGTTAGAGTGCCATGTGTTAAATGGAAAACCAGTACACGCTAGGCTATAATGGTTACCGGTCCCAAGGTCGGGTGGGATTAGAAGGGGGAGTAGGGAGAGGCATCGCAATGAGACGGAAAGCCCGAAGCCGAAAGCTATAGATTAGAAACGGAGGAGCTCCAGGTCCGGGGGAAAGGCCTTTTTTAAATAAAGCTTGGAGAACCCGGGTAAGAAGGGTGAAAACGGCAGGGGGGTTCTGTTTGCGCACAGCCTCAACTGTACTACCTACTGCCAACGGGCGCTCTGATGGTGCACTTATCGCAGTTAGTCTTCAAGGCTCTATCTACGTCACAGTCCGAGTCAGTATACCGGATTATTGTTATCTCCGTAGGTACCACATGCCCCGAAGCAATAATCCATAATAATCTCCAACAATCCCCAATCCCCATTATCACTCCTCAGTTCTCCCCCAGGCCACGCGAGTACACTTGCCACCACCACCACCACCACCACCTACAGGGTGAATCAACCACCATCTACCATCATCAGCCACCACCACAACGGCTCCGATCCAATTTTCCAAAAAGCAAACCACAGCCCAAGGAAATGACGTCGATCGCAAGCCGCACCTAGCGATCGCCGCGCAGAAAAGTCCCGCAGTCTCCACTCCCTCCCACCGGCTCTGGCTTCGGGGCCCACAGCCCACTCTTTTCCTAGCCAGTGCGCGAACTGCAAAAGAGAAGAAGAGTTTGACTTGTACCTCACGCCCGGGCTTGTTTCTGTTAAGAGATTGTTGGCAGCTTGGCTTGCGTATAACGTCGCACTCCGTAGCACTAGTGATGAAGAGTTTTTGTTGTCTTGTCGTCTATACCGTATTCCGCGGACAGCGACATACTGCGTCGTCTGGGATTCATTATTCGGTCTACGGATAGCTCAACTACAGTGAGATTAAATCAAGGAGAGTCGTCGACGTTGGGCCGGGGAGTGTTCTTGTGGTTTTGTATATCTCTTGGACTCTGTCCTCTAAAAAGGTGATTTTGAGCTTCGAGTGAAAATTCAAGGTCGAGGACGTTTCCTTCTTGGTGTAAGGAGAAGCCAAAAGCCCAAGAGCCAATGATGAGGTGGACTTGATAGACGCTGTTAAGAGTCAAAAAGCTTTTTAACAGTCACTGTCACAGCTGTACCGTCCGACTGTCGATCTGTTACAGAAGACGGCTACGGCAGACTTTTGCTCGGTATGCCGATTGTTTCATGGTCAATCGGGCTATCAGGCTCAATCACCCATACTGGTAGATGAAGTTGTTCTACCCATACCAGCGGTAGGGTGCTTGGCTTGTTGCAGTCAAGCTCAATACAAGGATACCCCGTGAGTTCTAGAGATACGGTGAGAGATTGATAAATTAAACTGGAGGAGCCATCTCATCTCATCTCATCGCATGATTCATCCCACTCTGCCTCCACAACCAAGCGCGTCCCCGTGCCCCTCGGCCACCCGCGGAAACTGGAGAATTTGGAGATTAGATACATGGGTGGACCGTTTCCTCGTGTCATATTTATCGGAGGTTAAACAATTTGCAGAGACCCGGTGCCAACCTAGCATTTTCCTTTTTCCACGGCAAAGATGATGACGACGGGCGCGGTCAGCAACGGCTGGTATCCTGCGGCTGCCACACACCATGGCTGAACAGAGGCGAGGAATACACTTTGTGCTATTGGAAGCTAGTTTCAACTTCCAAGCAATAATGACGTGCGTGGGCGCCAAAGGCGAGCGGGCGGCGGAAGAGGCGTCGGGAACGGCTTCCCGAATAACTCCCGGGCGCTGCGCTGGCTGGGCCGATGGAGCCCGATGCCAAGACCAGGTGGACTGCATTTTGTACCGAGTTGTGCAGACCGAGTTGTACGTAGCACTATGTGTAGTGTTAGCATGAGAAACGGGTTGGTTGTCAGGTTGTATCTAGCTGCTATTACTGTGTCCTTGGGTAGCCGCCATCGTGGTCCCGACAGATGCCGCATGCCACGCAAGGGGATATACGATGACCCGGCGATGATGAATGCAGGCCTCTCGCTCGGGTTAGTTGCTCTGAAGAATTCTGGTCGAAAATTCTTGTCGCAAAGCTTGATGTCATAGTGGAGTCTAGCACAATGCTTAGCCCACAGCTTGTGCGCCCCCCACAGCGAAGTACGGCTCTCGATGCTTGCGAATGGACGTCGTCTCCACTCGTTGGAAATTGGTATAGGCAATCGCTGCGTGCACCGCCGTGGGGAGCTGGTCTGCTGGATACTCTTGGGAACAACAACGGCCAACAGCGTCGGACGAACTCGGTCGCATTGCCACATCCACTCTGCGCCGTGTGCGTCTTATTGGCAGATGAATTGTAACGCGCTGGATCCTTGCCTGGAGACTCGAGTACTGTTGGACCGGACTGGAGGCCAGGGCAGGCAGCAGATGGAGACTCGCCTCCCCCGTGTTGGACCAGGGCTCGCTCGTCTGGAGATGTAGAAATACCCCGTCTTGCCCACCCTTTGATTCTCCGCGTCTGGAGGTCCTGGTGTTTTTTCTCCTTACTTATCTAGTACCTGTGTACCCTCACTCTCTTTTGCTGTTCGCTTCCCCGTTGATTCAGATACTGGGAAGACGTATTACTGCAATCTAGATTTGGCGCGCCCCTCATCCTCTCACTCATCATGGCGCCGAATTTCGCGGGATTGTCCGGCAGGAAACTGTCGATGACTATCTCGACTATTGCCACTATGGGATTCTTGCTCTTTGGATATGACCGTGAGTTTTGATCGTCGACGATTCATGTATGAAGTGGCTAACAGTACTCAGAGGGTGTTATGTCCGGTATCATTAGTGACGCAGCCTTTAACAACGTCTTCACTGCCACCAAGGGCGACTCGACGATGCAGGCGCTGGTAACAGCCGTCTATGAACTCGGCTGTTTGGCGGGTGCTGTATTCGCTTTGATCTTTGGTGATCGCATGGGACGACGATGGATGATCTTCACTGGCGCTATTGTCATGATCGTCGGCGTGATCATCCAGGTTACCTCCTTCCCGGGTCACATCCCCCTGCTGCAGTTCTTCGTTGGTCGTGTCATCACGGGCATTGGCAACGGCATGAACACGTAAGTTCACATCCGCTGAACCCGAGATGAGCGTTTTCTAATTGACGTAGGTCTACCATCCCCACCTATCAGGCCGAATGTTCCAAGACCAGCAACCGTGGTCTCCTCATCTGTATCGAGGGTGGTATCATTGCCATCGGCACTGCGATTGCCTACTGGATCGACTATGGCGCTCACTTTGGCCCCTCCGACCTCGTCTGGCGTTTCCCCATCGCCTTCCAGATTATCTTTGGTCTCGTCCTCGTCGTCGGCATGTGGTACCTCCCGGACTCTCCGCGCTACCTCATTTCCAAGGACCGCGTTGAGGAGGGCGAATACGTCCTCGCCGCCCTGGCTGGCTGCGAAGTCCACGACCACGAGACACAAGTTCAGAAGCAGCTCACTCTCGAGTCTCTCCGTGCGTCTGGCGCCCTCGGCCAGAAGACTAGCTTCCGCGATCTCCTGACTGGCGGACCCAGCCAGCACTTGCGCCGCATGCTCGTCGGATCTTCGTCTCAGGTTTTCCAGCAACTTGGTGGCTGCAATGCCGTGATCTACTATCTCCCTGTCTTGCTAAAGTCCAACTTGCACATGGACAACGACATGGCTCTGCTGATTGGCGGCATCAATATGATCGTGTACGCCATCTTCGCCACCTTCTCCTGGTTCTTTATTGAAAAGATTGGTCGCCGCAAGCTGTTCCTCGGCGGCTCTATGGTCCAAACCACCGCCATGGTCATCACCTTCGCTTGCTTGATCCCTGGTGACTCGGAGTCTTCCAAGGGCGCCGTCTTCGGGCTGTTCCTGTACATGGCCGCTTTCGGCGCCACCTGGCTGCCGCTCCCCTGGCTGTACCCTGCCGAGCTGTCCCCCGTGCGCACGCGAGCCAAGGCCAACGCCGTCTCCACCTGCAACAACTGGCTGTTCAACTTCGCCGTCGTGATGTTCACGCCCGTCATGGTCTCCGCGATTGGTTGGGGCACGTACCTATTCTTTGCCGCATGGAACGCCGCTTTCATTCCCGTCATTTGGTTCTTCTACCCTGAGACCGCGAACCGCAGTCTCGAAGAGATCGATCTCATCTTCGCCAAGGGCTACCATGAGAACATCAGCTATGTGCGCGCCTCGCACGAGCTGCCTAAGCTGTCCGATGACGAGATTGAGGCCGAGGCCGCCAAGTACAACTTTACGCCCGAGACCGAGGCCGAGGTCGAGAAGGGCCATGTCTCGCCTACTGGCAGCACCAGTGAGGACGTTGGGCCTCGTGCTTAGATGTTTGAATTCCAGTGTGTTTTGGGTATCTATTTTGAGGTGCCGAAGCCGAATGAAAATGGCACCCGCATGATGTGCTTTGTGGGTGCCAGTGAACGCTAGACGATGTTCTTTTGATTCTCTGTTTATTCTTTGTTGTAAAGTCGCCGGGGTCGGAGCCTGTGGATGGATGACTTTTGTTTGCTTTTGTGTGTTCCGTATACCCCAGAGTCCCCAACCCGTGGATCGGTGCGATCTGTTTTTGTTCCTAGATATATACTTTGTTTTAGACAATTTGAGTTTATCTAGATATCTCCATCGCTTCAGCTTCTACAGTAAAAAACGGTTCCTCGATGAAATCACTTGCCGAGCCTTGGCTGTGCAGCCAGCTGAAATCCTGCTTTCGCCATGCAGCCCCGTTTCCATTCCAGCTGAGCCACAACGATGATTCGCAGCCAACTCACCGGGGTTGCTAGTCATTGGCTCCGAGTTGCCCACAGAATGTTCGCTGCATCGATCTCATGCACGATCGGCGATGCATTATTCATTGTCTTGGGATGACGGGAGCAGGGGATGGTGATTGCTGACTGCAAGGGAAGCGGACGAACACCTGATTGCTTGCTCTGCTGCGATCGGCTGATCGCGCTCTTTCAGGTTTCAGCCTCTCGTTTCGTCACTGCACCCTTCAGCCCCCTCCCCCGCCTCCGCTCTTTATTTCCTTTCGCTTCTCCCGTCCCTCTTTGACCATCTTGCTCGCTTCTTACGATCGTTTACATTTCTATTTTCTCCCCTCGGCGCTGCTGGATCATGCAAATCCAGCTCCCCCGCCCCGCCTAACCCCACCATGAGCTCCTCCCTCGAGGCCAAGATCGTTGTCCTCGGCGCT
>RHLP01000185.1:0-79517 GCA_003719405.1 Aspergillus incahuasiensis | reverse complement strand
CGGTCAGCCGTACTTAAGCCACACGCCGGCTGGTTAGTAGTATGGTGGGTGACCACATGCGAATCCCAGCTGTTGTATGTTTTTCTTTTTGCGAGCGAAGCGAGTAGCTGCATGTATTTCAAACTAAGCGACGGACATGTTTTGGCCATCCAACGTCATAGGTAGGTACTGTCTATTACTTAGAGATAAGGAGAGGTACAAGACGGCGGCAAAGTCAGAAATCCAGCATATTAAGCGCCCTTCCAACCCCCCAGGACGGGCGAGCCTATAAGCCCACCGTGAGTGATAAACGGCCTTGCCGAAACCGTGCATCTTCACCAAGATGCGCGGAAAACAGGTCGCTAGAAGCTCTACCTGGCAGCCTACCTAGCAGCCTACCGGGCGTACCGGAATGTATCCAGCGTGTCCTTGCAAAACTAATCGTCAGTCAATCGCCTGCTCTGTCAACAAAACCACGAGAAGTCGAGCGTACCTGCTGAGCTTAACATAGTCTGTGTTTTCACGGCCTAGGTATGCCTTTTGCCGCATCGCAGGCATGAGATGGAGCGCCTCGACTTACAAGTAGTATTCCCGCTTGGCGAGGTTGAATGTGCAAGAACTGGATGTTTCCGCTTTGTTAAATGAAAGAAAAACTCCTGCATCAGATTCTTTCATGTAGCGCACCCATTTACACCAGCAGTCTACTGAGTACTGCCTGTAGATTCCAATGCGACACCGCTCAAAGCAAATACATGGCATCTAGAGTATAGAGTAACGGATAAATGCAATGAAGGGTTAAGGGATGAAGAGACCTAGCCTCAAAGTAGCTGTTTACCAAGCGAGGAAGCTCAAAGGGATATCCAAACGGCCGGTCAGTGCGCTCCAGCCGTGAATAGTGCAGTCATGCTGTATGAGCTCTGCTTTTTGTTATCGGAAGCTATCTTAAGATATATGATAGCCACTGTTGGCCATCCTCATGGCGGACTTGGAGCCCCTAACAAGAGAGGATCAAGCACCAAAGTTAAGGCACAAAGAAGCAAGGTAGCCAAGTATCTACAGCTTTTAAAGCTTTAGATGCCATCAATCAAGTTTCGTATTATGGTTGTTTCTCTCGTTCAATGCCCTTGTATACATAGGCGGCCCTAACAGGTTATGCCAATATACCTCTGCTCCCAAGCTATGAGTCTCTGTATTCAAGAGCATCACAATCATGCATAGTTAATGTTTTAGGATGAAGAGAATCAAAAAGACGTAACGCCTGGCTGTAGACAATGAAAGGCTTGAGATATTTTTATTGGACACTACGATGAGTGGTAGAGTCAGATTGCTTTGTGTTAGTGTGCCATGAATACTTTCAGTGAAGGGTGGCACTTCTTTGTCTGACCTGCCACCACTGTCAGCCTGGGACACCATCGCTACCCTTGTTTCTCCTAAGACAAGCAACACTGAGCACCTTTGTCCTTCTTCATCGCCTAGTTTTCTTCGTCTTCTTTTTGCCTTTGCTTTGCCTCGACAGTCCGAATACATTCGAACTTGGATGCTTGTTTCCTTGTCCGTACTCAGTGTTCTTCTTTTTTCTTCACTCCATCGAGCAGGAAACTCGCACTTTTCATTCTCTCTGAACACAGCGCCAAACCTTCAGTCGCCATGGAAAACGCACTCTCACCTCTTCAGCGTGCCTTCAACGCATTCTTGTTGAGCATGCCGCCTCAACAGCTTGAAGACCTGATAAAGCACTTACAGGACATCAAAGCCCAAGAACAGAGACAGCCCGTTCCCAGAAACGAGAATCCAGTGATCCGTACCAACGCACACCAAGACTCAAATCATGCCTCGTCTATTCTTCCAGGCCCAAAGCCCCGCCCAGGTTCCTCGCGAGGTAGACGAGCCCACGACGGAAAACGAAGGCCTCTGAACAGTTTCATCGCCTTTAGAAGTAGGAAGCATCTCTATATATAAAGTACGTGACACACATACTGACCTACTCTAGGTTACTATTCTACGATATTTCCAGACACTACTCAGAAAGCAAAGTCCGGCATTCTTCGTTTCCTGTGGCAGAACGACCCTTTCAAAGCCAAGTGGACTATACTGGCGAAAGCGTACTCCATCATTCGTGACGAGCACGATAACGAAGTCTCCCTCGACTCCTTCTTGACTTTGAATGCCGAGCTCATTGGTGTTCTTCAGACGGGCCGCTACCTTGATGCCATGGGTTGGGAGTTGACGCTCAACGATCAGCAGCAGTATACCATGGCTCGAGTGAAAAGCCCAGTCGCCACGGAAGCCCAGCTTTCGACCCATCTCTCAGTCGATGATATTATCAAACACTGTTATGACACTGGCTATGTCGCCGAGGACAAACGCAAGAAGGAAACCGAAGGCCGCAATGCACCTGTAATGGCATTCGCTACCCAACCTGCCTTAATCATGCACAGGAATAGCAGCCTTGAGGTCGCGGGAAATCATACATCTGGCCCAGAAAATATGACAATAGGTCCTCCATCCCCCGAGCCAACGGAAGCTACCGATTCGCCGTACCCAGCAGATATCGTTAGCCCAATGCTCGATGACGCCGCCTTTGAGATTGCTGATGCATCTGGTATCTACCACCGTCCACAGGCGCAAAACCCACAAGCGGTAGATTATCTCGACATGGTAAATATGCAGCTTCCCAACTGGGATGATCAAGCCGCTCTGCTTCCTTACAACACAGCCCCTCTGATGCAGGAGACCTTCGACACATTTGATTTCAATCCTTTCATAAACCTTTAGGTTGTCGGCGGATCTCAAGCATTCCTCCAGTGGTCACGAGAGCAGACGTTATGCAACCTCTGTACATCATCATCCTATTACACCTAATTCTGCTGTTATTACTGTCTCGTGCAATGCTCTGCACATTTGTTTGGGCCGTATCATTTTATTGCAGCGAGTCCTTGCGGGCGGCCCTCAACTCAGCTTGCCTTTGGAATGATGATGCTCACGGGAAGTTTGATTCGTCTCTGTTTTCCGTCCGAAACCGCCGGGGCAGATACTACTGCATGCAGTGAGGAGGGGTCTTCCATATAAACCCTGTCTACTTCCCTACATTCTACGATCTGCCCGGTCTCACTTCCCATATCAACGATACCTCTGTGTTCCCGTTCGCTCTTACCTGAGGTGAGAGTCAGTTCAAATCGTCAGTATCTCGCCATCTTTTAGGTTGCCTATATACTAACAGTGCTTCCAGACGTGGACTGGATGGTATTGACAGATGTTCGTGTACAAGCGTGATAGACATGTGGAGAAAAGGCTATGTAATCTCGGTGGACGGGCTTGTTTCTTTATCTTTATGCTCTCCATCTTTGGCATTTGAGTCTGCACTATGGGGCACTCTATGTCTCTCAGATTTCAATAGACTCGGGCGTGCAAGCAATTTTTCAATATTTCTTACGGACAAAGCATCACCACTGACACACTGATTGATATCCTCAATCTCATCAGATTTGTTTCCTTTCCAGTTTTCAAGCACCAGTATATCCCCGGTATGAAAGTAGACACAATCTCAAATGATGGAAGAGCATTAGGTGGGTGCAAGGAAGTCCATCAGTACCCTGTCTGTACGTTACTGATCCGACCAGGTTATGCAGAGACCCCTGCACATCTAAAATATAGTTCGTCTGCAGTCGCTTATACAAGCGCTCAGATAAACGCCATGTGGCTTGCAAGCGCGTACAAGCTACCTGTTTGGCCGTCGGCCGTGGGGGAATGCAGACATCATGAGAACTGTGTGTATTCGTAGGAGAGAGCGAGTCGGAAGATGAAGCTATCTAGGTGTGGCACGTGATCGGTAGCCTCAGGCAGCTTCAGGCAGCTATTGCCGACACTACCGTACAAAATATCTGGAATGGCAAACATACCATAAAACTCATGGGGGTGAATGAAAGTAAGAGTCAATATTGAAGGGTGGCTGAAAAGAATCGGGCGATACTATCTGATTAATCAGGCGGGATTCAAGTAAGGACGGAACCTTGAATGCTCTTACATAGCCCAAATGGAGATGGAACTTGGGATGCTCAAGAAGTAGGGAGTATGCCCACATGAACATGATTCTTGAAGACCTGGGAGCAAACTGAAGCTAACACTGAGGCAGACACTTCGTAGGGCATAGGGAAATATGGGCTTCTTGACGGTTTGTCGCCATAGGTGGGCATCGAAAGGTCGAGTAATCCGATTCCAGGTTCTGCACATTCCAAATTATCTGTTTATGTATGCACTTGTATGAATGGTGGAAACATGCTAGGTAGGCTGTTGTGGATGAGAAGAACGGAGATCGAACTGTTATTGACACGGGAAATGATAAGGATGATAAGGACAAGCCACAATAGTAAAGTGTTGGCAAAAAAAAGTAAGGAAAGTAAGAAGAGATTATAGTAAGAATCGCATTCAGTATGAATGCGTAGCGAGATGAAGTGCCCAAATGTCGCAGCTGGTATATTCAAACGAGCTTCAGCGCCACCACGGCCCAAGTATATTCACACGATACACGATTCGCGGTTGATCTAATCCTCTTGGTAAGAGATCTTGCGCATTTCTCCCAAGCGAGTTCGAGCGCGGGCAAGGGCATTCTCAAGTTGGAGAATTTCAACCTATAGAGTGAAGTTATTGTTAGTTACAATGCTCAAGCAGCAATATATTGGGAGATGTGTCCAAGATGAGAGTCATGGATGACGG
Source organism: Aspergillus incahuasiensis (assembly GCA_003719405.1). NCBI lineage: Eukaryota > Fungi > Ascomycota > Eurotiomycetes > Eurotiales > Aspergillaceae > Aspergillus > Aspergillus incahuasiensis. Next base: position 74,825 of record RHLP01000185.1, on the reverse strand, counting down.
CTGTGGTCGCCGAGACACAAGATGGGAAAGGGGACATGAAGGAATACCTGTTGCTCCATTTCTTGCACCTTGAATTCGTGTGAGCTGAGCTTGGCATAGTCCACTGCCTCGTTTCCATCGCGGTTCTTCTCAGCGATGATGTCCTGCACCTGCCGCACAAGAGATCTACAGGCTGCACCGACAGCTTTGCTAGCTGTCTCCAGGCGATCTTGAGTTTTGCTCATGAAGGTAGCCTTTACACGGCTAGCAGCAACCAATTGCGCCGTGCTAGCAGCAACATCGTTGCTGGCCACGATTAACTGTTCGGGAGAATTGCGGCCTGATATCACACCATCCGCAGTTTCGATCAATGTGTTGGTTGAAGAGGCAACGGCCTTGGCAGCAGAGATCAGACCCTCAGTCCACCTGTTATTCTTCTTGTAGAATGCGGTCTTGGAAGCACTGCCACGTCCTTCGCGCACAATCTCCTGCTGTGAAGCCGTGGCAGCCTTGATAAGCTCCGCAATTGCACCAGTCACGGCAATCGCAGCTTCCAATATCGCGTCGTTGATCTTCAGTTCATAGGTGGAAAAGCCGTCGCGAGGCTTGCTTTTGAGTTTTGCAAGTCGTTTGACAGCGGCGTCGATGGCGTCCGCCGCTTTAGTAAGTTCTTGATCCACCAAGTCGCCAAGGTCTCCATTAGTCTGAAGTCGACTACTCTTTGGTGCGAACGCATCAGCTAGTTTGGATAAGACTTGTAGGTCTTTTTGCACCTCGGAGTTGTTGTTGATGACAACATCAACTTTGTGGGAGGCTTCTAAGCCTTCAAGACGGAAGGATTGGAGCCCTCGAAAGAAACGAACAGTGCCCTGGGCGGATTTGCGGGCAGCGCTTATCAGCTGATCAGCGCCCTTGTCATCGTTAGCAAAACGAGTCAAACCCTTCGTGTTGCTAAGGACATCGGCGATGGCTCCGGAGAAATTCGAGACCGTGCGGATGATCTCAGCATGGGGGCTACTGGGCCCGTCGCCGATGTAGTTATTGAATGCAGTGGAGAATTCAGTTGCAGAGGCAGATGCTTTCTCAATTTGCGAGAGGACATAGGGTGGCGAAGCATTTTGGTTACCGGCCTGCATGGTAGAGTCTAGCTCATAGAGTGCGTCATCAACGCGCTGCACACCTGTTTGAAGCACAGAATCAATGATATCATTGATCTTTGAGACAGTGCCCTGCAAGACATGGTCAATCTGGGTATCCAGCGCGTTGTCCGCGTCGCCTTGGTTCTAGAATAGGTGTTAGACAAGGCTATGATGTGAAGCCAGCTGTATTATTTCACAATACAACGCACCAGTTTTAGTTCCTCAAGCTCTAGAAGGGCTTCGTCCATGGCAGCCTGCATGGCTTCAAGTTCCGTTTCTTTCTCCTGAAGCGCTAGTTCGTGATCGCCATTCTTCATCTCATTATTTGTGCTGTACTCCTCAAGGGCACGTGTTTTATTCTGGAATCTGATTAGTAGGTAGATGAAGGCAAAATGCTGGTAGTCTCACTCTAAGCGCCTCTTCTAGGTCAGCCATTTCTCTGTTATATTTCGAGAGTAAAGACGAAATTTCAGTGCCTTTCTGGCGTTCCGCATTCTCTGCGCGCTCCAGAGCGAAGCGCAGCTCCCGCTTGACTTTCTCAAGCTCATCCTTATTATTTCCAGTCAAACGGTCTTTGTCATGCAGAGCACGATCCCTCTCACGAATCATGTCAGCCAACTCAAGATTCTTTGTCTTGAGTTCACGCTCTAATTTCTCTCTCCGCTCTATTGCCTCTTGGGCAGACGCTGCCTTTAATTTAAGGCTCTTTGTCGTCTGAAGCAGGTCCAGATGCTCCTGGCGAAGTTGAGAATATAGCTTCGCCAAAGCTTCATATTTGCTCCTCCACGTATTGACTTGTTCCTGGAGGGATCTGATCTGCTCATCTTTGGAGGCATTTTGCATGTTCAAGTTCGACGTCAACTGGCTCATTTGCTCCTCAAGATCTTTCACGCGGCGATCGTATTGCTGTAGCATCAACTGGTCTCGCTCGTATTGCGCACGAGCATTCAGGTTCTCCCGCTCTAATTCAGCAAGACGACCTTGCGTTTGACTCTGATACTGTTCACGCATAAGTTGTTCCTGAGCAAGCCGCTGTTGCTCCGCTTGTAAGCGTTGTTGTTCCTCGAAGTCGCGTTGGGCTTGCTGCTGGGCAAGAAGTTGCTGGCGTTGCTGATCCTCCCACTGCTGCTGAAGACGTTGCTGCTCCGCTTCGAACTCCTCCTGCTGGCGCCGAGCTTCGGTACTCCAGAAATCATTAATTGGCTCCGGCTCAGCAGCCGCAGGTTTTGGCGGAGGTGACGGTACCGCCTCAATCTCCTTGGTCGGCCGCTTTGGCAAAGCTGGCCGCTCTTCATCATCCCCTAGTAAGTTTGGTGAGTCCTGTGGGAGTTTGGGGATAGTGATAAGACTGGTCAGATATCGTAGGTTGGAGCATTCGTAGTAAAATCGGACCAGGCGGTGATGCTGGGCATCATAACGGCCATGTAGAGGTGAAAGTGCATCAGCATCACCCGTTGCTGACAAGACCCAGAGGTCAGTATGTAGGTAGAGGATGAGATGTGAGGGAACCCACCCGTGTGCATTGCCCTTAACATGCTTGTGATGAACTTATAGATACCGTAACTTTCCTGCACAAGAGGAACCAGAGCTGAAATGCGGCACTCGTTATGGGTGCCGGACTGGAAGTGTGAGAAAATTAATTTCTGGAAAGCATCGATTTGATCTTGCAAACCCATTAGATCGGTGATGGTCTCATAGCTATTGCGATGTTACTTTGGACCCATAAGGTGGGACGAGCAGTAATTACCCTTCATTCGGATCATTGATCGTCTTCAAACTGATATACTCCTCGTACTCGAACAATCCTAGGGCAGCCTCAGTACACGCGCGGTTGGCACTGACTCGGTTCTCGTACCGTTGAACTCAGGATGATTCCGGTGGAAAGCCAACTTGGACTCTAAGTAGAAAACGTATTCTCTGATTAGGGGACCATAGCCTATAGAACACACCGGTTAGTGAATCTGAAATCGCGCCCTGAATGTGGATAATAGACTGGCGCACCTCGAATGCCATCTCCTCCAACGCCCCTCATCAAGCTATCAATCCAATTTGCATGCTGCTGAGCCTCACGAATTACTATCGGATGTCCCTCCTGCAAGACTTTATGTATGGTTATGAGGGCTTTGAACGTCTGAACTTCGTCGGCAAGCACCGGTTGGCTATTGGTAGAACAAGTCAGCGCGTGAAAATGATCGAGAGCCGCCGTAATCGAACATACACCTTCATTCCTGCCCAGAAAGCCGCAGATGACTTGTGGTCCCAAGTATACACAATGCAGCTTCGAACATGTTTGCCTATAAAAACGACATCAGCGAGCGGCGTTCCGGATCCGATATCAGCACATGGATTAAATGCCGGATGCCAACGGGGCTGGTAGCTTCGTACGTTTAGGGGCGGTTTCCTCTACGAAGCCAATCGAGTCAGCAAAACAGAGTTCAAAGTTTGAGCTGGAGAGATAGCGGTGGCTTTCGATACTTACCGATGCTTGTGGCCTTGCGAATGTTTATCGCCAGATCCGCCTCCGTGCTGCGGGGACAAGTGTCAGCTCCAGACCCAGGACAGTACGGTCTCAAACTGATCGATTCTCCAATTACCTACCGACTCATCCTGGCAGTTGAAGTTTTTGGAGAACGACAAATTACGGTAGAGCGCTGGGGCCGGGGATTCGAGGGTTGACAGGTCGGGGTTAACGATTGCGATATAGCGAGGGGTTGAGCGGGATTGGAAGCTTAAGGCTCGAAGACAGAAACAGATTGTCAAAAGAAGGTGTGCTTCGCAAGCAATAGAATAAATTACAGTAAGCTCGATAAAGGAGAGAAGGAATGACGTTCGGGTAGGCAGATTAGGAGGAGTAGATTTGGGATCGCTGACGCCTGGCGGGTCTTCTCTCCATTAAATAAAACGCAGAGTCCGCGGGTCTTGGCACCTACTGCTTCGTTACCTTCCCATGGTCGGCAGTTCGAATACTTCTCACTGTCCAGATGTTTATTTTGTTGATTCAACGGATGCTAAACAAGATTGAATGACAATACTTGATACTTCGGTGAGGATTGCAAATCCCTAAGACATGAAGATAACTTGAGCCGGTTGTCACCACGGGATCGCCAACTCCGTGCACCAAGTAGTAACAGGTATGAGAAAGTCAGAAGCGCAACCTAAGAATCCGAGATAATAGCTAGCGTGTTATTTGGGTGCCTATTCATAAACCTTCAATCAGCGCAAATCGAACGCCAGACCAGCCGCATACTGTACGCGCAATGTGAGCCTCTTTGAGGCTGCAAGTCTACCGTCCACGGTGTTGTTTCGTAGATGAGGACGTACAAAGCGTTGTATAGTACTGTAGAACTGCCCCAGATTTATTGAGATACGGCCCCGAACAAGTGACTGCCTGTAACCGGAAGCTCCGCCGACTTGCTGCATGCATCTTTTAAGCGATCGATGGCTGAAGATCGATCCCCTGTTGCACGCTCTTATGCATTATTCTGTCGCGTTTTGACTTCGGGGTCATCTATAGCCGGTTCTTCAGGCCCTTCAGCAATAAGAGTATGTTTCTGTGGCGGGTTCGAGGCGGACACGAAGTCGGCCGGGCTGTTGGGTGCCGAGTCGTAAGGGGCCTCGACAACGAGTAACTCATCAGGCTGACCTACACAATCCTCTGGGCCAAGCGCTGCCTTCCGCTGTGGGAAAGGGGGCTTCAGTTGGGGTTGATTCCGCCCGTTCTCTGAGAATGATACTTGCTCCTGGGGCGCCGTGCGTAGCACAGGCTTGCGCTTAGGGACCGAGTTAGAATGTCGTCGTTTTTTGCTTTTTACCTTTGCAGGCGTCGGCAGTGGAGTACCTGGAGGAGGAAGCGGATGCCCACGCCCGATCGGTTCCTCCGGAGTACCTGCGGGCCGTGACATTCCATCGTACACTCCGGCTCCTAGGCCCGTATCAGACTCCCCTCTTCCAAACATGTTCCATCCCCACTTCTTCGCCATCGAGGTCGCTGTGACCAGGGACAGCGAGTTCTGGCCTTTTTTCTGTGACGGTAAGTGAGGAGCGGTTGAGCGGATCGAGCCCTCCGAGATAATGGAGCGACGCGTTTGGTTGCTCTTTAAAGACGAGGTCGAACGACTGGGCGCATCTGCTATGCTCGGTGAAGGATTGGATGTCTGAGTAGAAGATGGACTCTTAAGCGAGTCATTGCTAGCTTCCCTTATGTTTTCAGGTGACTCGGCGTTAGTTGAGTCGTAGCTGGGCCGCCCTGGTTCTAGTATGCTTGGACTGTCATTTTTGAGCGGGCTGTTGGGCGTCTTATTGAGCGTAGCAGGAGGAGAACGACTGGATATCTCAATCATCGTGCTAGCAGCATAGCTCTTTTCGACATTTTTGGTATCCGCTAGTATCCCATCAATCTGTCCATGGTCAGCGGTTAGCACAGGGTCAGCGGTATGGGAGAACGTTCGAGAACGAATCGCGCGTGGCGGTGAATTTGTAGTCTTTCCTAGAACTGGGGCCATCGCGGTGGAGGAACCTTGGTCTGAGTCTCCTGAGAGGCCCGACTTCTTGCAGCATTCCGCAGAATTGGTTACGGATTCAGAGAGAGCCGGTGCACTGATAACGAGATCGTCTTTCGACTTCATTACTTTGATTGTATCAGTCCTCTCCGGCACTTGAGACCGAGTCATGGCATCACCAGGAATTTCCACCGGTTTGTCGGGCCCAGAAGGACCCCGCTGCCAGTTTCCGCCGCGAAACCGCTGTGCCATGGTATCGAGAAAAGGAACATCGTCCCAAAACGGCAGGACGATGCTCTCTGCCACCATTTCTCGAATCTTACTCTCAATCGTCCGCAATATGATACCATATGTGATTTGTTTCGAACTGACAACGGGCTCAATGTCCATGACCATACTGGGCATGGATTCAAAGGAGATCCACGCTCGATTGCTCGGTGGGGGCTTGAACCGTATCAACAGGTGCCCCTCCAGCCTTTTCAACACTGCTGCCAGAACGATGTCAACCTCCCTCGCTTTGAAACGCTGTCCCAAATCGATGCGTACAGTGGCCGTGATTTCCACGCGGAAGTGTCCCGTATACTGGACATCCGTCTCCACACAGCAATTACCATCGACCGTAAGATCTTTGAGCCTCGGATTGATAATAAATGGGGCACCATTTCCCATATCAATGCTCCGGAGGCCGATCTTGCTAATAAAGCTTGGCTTGTTGACACGGGATATCTTCTTAATGATTTTGGACCGTACAAACTCCTCCATCTCGGGAGTCCGGTATAAGGCGAGAAAAATTCGGCCTAACACGGCATTTATCCACCGTGTCTGTAGTTGTTCCTCTGAAGAGTGTAAACGCTGGACCAGTGTAACTATATGCCTAACATCAAATTGTTGGGGCTTGGGCGGGCTGTCGGGAGAGTGTTCCAACTTTGTTTGGTTTTGGAGCATAGCGAAATAAAAATCTTCCTTGTCATTTAAGTTCTCCGAGAAGAAGAAAAATGGGGGAGTCGGGCCCCCGAGATCGCCAAGTGATTCGAGCCGTCGCGAGAGACTGATTGCGTTTCTTCTCAACCATAATTCCCCCTCGGGTATTTCTGTTTCCCCGCCGTAGATACCAACATCGTGATGGGCAAGCGATATGACATATCTGACCTCCATCTGGTTTGCGTCATCATATAGCATTAAATGGCCATGCCTAGATTAAGGCCCTATCAGTCTCCAAACAAACCAATGGCATACGTGTCCTGGAAGGGTGACAGCGGCGAAGCTACTTACCGAAGCACGATGAAGAACATATTACGAGTTCGCTTGCCATTCTTTGTGGTGTTCTTTGTAGGCTCAATTGTTGGTGCTTGCTTCCGATCAAAAAGACTCCTATACATTGTTTGGTAGACGCTTGGACTCTCCGCGGTAACTATCTCCCCTGCGGGGGTAGTCCGCTCTGGAGGCTTTCCATTAATGCCGCCGGGAACGTATTCACGACAGACCACAAAGTATCCTGCGGCAACGTCTGTATCATGGGTGCGATAGAATTCTTCGGCCAACTCATCGGTTCCGGATTTGAGACTGAACTGATCGTCATTGAGTCGATAGATGGAGGTATCAGCAGAGTTGCTCAGTCGCCCAGAATGCGGGGAACACGGCGGCAGGACGAGATATGAGTAGAGAAGAAATACAGACAGGACCAGTGGAAGGAAAGTAAGTCCGCCAAGGAGATAAACGAAGAGAAAACCACTGAGGAGACCCATTAGGTGAACAGTCGAGCAAATATGTTTCACCTAGAGCTCCGCTGTGACCATAGCCTGCCGCATCATGTGGGATTAGTGAGCGAGGGGACAAGAACGCAAGATAAAAGATCAAGCGCAATATTGAGCCTTCGGATAGGAAACTAGAAGAGAAACAAAAAGCATCTATTCATCAGCCAGTCCGGGGCATGCTATGTAAGAACCTAAGAAGAATAGAAAGTTATCTGCGGCTCCTGTTACGTATCAGGTACTACGGACTACGGCCCCCAGAATCTCACGTGATTCGAGTGGCACTTCAACTATCCTAGTAACAGCTAGCGATTTAGAGTAACATGGAAGACTCGGGTATAGACCCTTGATCCTCGAAATCCAAAGATCCTGTAATCATTTACGGAGTAATTGCCGGGTAACACCTATTAGGATAATGGTACAGTAGACAACAGCAGATTCTCGTGACACATTGCAGTTGGCTGTCACAGCATATTGTGCTTTCGAGACCCTCTGTTATACATCAACTTTATAGCCAATCTCAAAACGTCCATCAACTCATCTTCCTCAATAATAAGGTCAGATTTGTGCCAATCACCCAGTGATGAAGATGTGCAGGCTGATGCGTGGGCACTTAAGTATAAGTGATCAAGGAGTGCTGCAACATTACGGAACCCCTTGTGAGGTAATTCTGGTGGTAAAATCTCAATTACCGCTGAATGACGCTGAAGAAACATGCTGTGGGTTAAACCAGCACCATGAACACCGACAAGTACATCCGTGTGCTGTGCAATAGACAGTTGCTCTGCGAATGGAATAGCTGCAAAATCTACTGACTGAACTTTGACGTGTGGCAGCTCGGATTTTATGATATCAAGGTATTCTTCTGCGTTGATGAGACGACGCGTACTGGTTCTGTTGATGAATGTAAGGACTATCTCAGAGGATTGTTCGCGAGGTGTGTCAGGGTCAAGGTTGAAATAGTTTAGAACACGGCGGGAGAATGTACGAAGCAGCGATGAACCTTCACAAGCATGAACTTCCCAATCTCCCTGCCAGAGTGGATTTCCCCCGCCGCTCAGGGGAACAACCAGGTTTTCAAAAGAGTTGATAAATAGGGCGGAACTATCCATTCGAATGGCCGGCTTGCCCGCGAACAAAGACCAGAGACTAAAATAAGGGCCATCTTCTTCGTCATCAAGGATGAGGACTTGAGTATTCTTGATGTCTTGATCGGTAAAATATGGGTTGTCGTCCTCCGGTAATCGGGCCATTTGAAGAACATCCAGTGACAGGGTCATGGAGAACACTTCCAGCATCGAGTGCCAAAAATTATTAGCACCCTCGCGTTTGATAAGGAGAGTGTAGTTATGAGAGGGAGGTTGTACTGGAATAGCAGAATTGTTCCCATGGAGTCGGACGGCTCTATCGAGGACGTAACCCGGCCCGGTGTCGTACCAGTAGTTGGCAAATTCCTTATATTTTGGTACGCCGAGCCCGCCGAGATCCCGTAGATCGCATGCTAAGTAGAAGATGTTCTCTTCTTGTTTAAATAATGCCCGGCGAACGAAACAGAACGAATCAACGCGACGTGATGCGGTCCGGCTGTGGAAGCAGGTCAGTCCACCTGGAGATTCTGGCGTGCAGTATTCGGTGGCAGAATCGCGAAGCTTTCTCAAGTATGAGGCGCCAAATCGGTCGGTACAGTACTGCGGGGGTTCTCTTGCTTCCACATATTCAGCCAGATCATCGAAAGCAGTACTGAGATCACTGCCCAAGCCCGACTCGAATAATTGGTTTGCAGCCAGCTTCCCATCTTGTGAGCTGGATTGAAGCTCACGTGGCGGTGGCTGATGAAAATTGACGAAAGGGAGCAGAAACATGGTAAAAACCACTAAGACACATATGACCCTGATGGCGGGTATACCCATCCGAAAAACTCGCAACCGGGGACCCGGGAAGAGAGCGTAGTACATGATATCCACAGGCTGTTGGAATCGTATCTGCAAGCCGCAAGCCGCAAGCTCAAAGTTGTATGCAATTATTGGGGGGACTTTGGGTATAAAAGCCTGTCCGAAAAATAGTCGGGGCTCGTGTCCGTCGCCGAACCCCACGCTCAGCCATACCTAGGGCGACAACCTGGATCATCCATAGCGGCGGCTTGTTAGACGGCTAGACCAGTCGCCATTCCCGGCATTGCCAACCTGCCAACGATGGTGAGATGGATGGCCCTCGTGCGCGCCATCTCACGCGCTATCACACGCCACTAGAAAACTCACACCAATGGAGATGGAATAGAGAAACCGACTGGCTACTCAATCACGAGTCATCGAAACTAGATGCGCCACATACCTAGGACAAATGTGCTCCGTAAACAGCTGGAATATGATATTCTGTATCCTAAACAGCATCCGTTCCGATCATCTCGAAGGCGACCTAGAGGTGGAGCCTTCTTGCATTTGTCTCTTTGTCATTATTTTATTTGACGAGTTATTAATATATCCCTACTCCGTAGGTATCATTGCCGAAGTGAACAAAGCTAAAAGTAAAGCTGGGACCGAAATGCCAAGAGGCCTAAGACCTGGTTTAACTGTGTACGGAGTTATATGGGAAACTGTTAAAACCCAGGGTACGGAACGGTTGAGAGTCTGGGCAGATCGGAGGCTCCTGGTCCTTAGTAAGCCATAACCCTAGGTACCTACTCCGTAGGTACCTACCTTTCGGACCTCGGGAGTAGGCGTGGTATATAGTAGGACCAGGAAAGAGTCAACTTGGTTATCAAGGAGGACTCGTTGATTGGTATATGATTCTAACTAGAACCCCTTGAACAGAAAAACAGCAATTGCAAGCTCATTCTAACTACAAGTTTCTCTGTCGGCCTAGTGAGTACGGAATAGATCTGCATACCCTATATTGATCCATCAAGCCTCCTTAATCTAGGTAACTCATTTGGCCCCTTCTAAAAGCTGTCCGGAATTATTTTTGGCCTTGAATGAGGTGGAATCTGCTCCAGTGAGTACTGATTACCCACTTACTGTGCTTTAAGGACCCTAGTAAAGTAGCCCTCTTTAGGTATCTGCGGGTGTTTTAATGCTACCCTCTAGAGAACATCGGATGATAGCAGAATATTATCCGTACTGGGACAAATTCTGTTCAGAGAGCTCTAGTAATATCCATTCGAGAACTGTTTCAGCACTAGACTAATTTGGAGGAGACAGATCAAGAACTTGTCTGCCATGCTGTTTCTTTCTATGCAGTTGAAGGAGACTGAATTGATTTATCAACTAACTCTATGAGATTGAACCTACCTTGTCCTCAACGATATCTGTCAGGTTCTCGTCCCCAAAGTGTGTACCGATCTTAGATAACTATTTAGACAATGGCATAATGTCTGGAAACATGTTTCGGATGATTTTGGAAGTTGAATCCATGCAGCTGAGATATCTTATAGGCTAGCTGGTGAATGATAGATATCCTGAGCAGCAGAAAGCATCCGACCTACTTCAAGTATGTGCCATAACCACACCCGACGAGAACGCGGTCTTATCTCAGAGGTCCAAGTACAAATTCGCAGTAGTGTAAGTACTTCAAGAGATGCCCATATAGTGCTAAATCTGGCCTGTATTGGCCTGAAGCTCGTAGACTATATTTAAAGAACTCAGAGTTTTGACTTCTAGCCGCCAGTATCCCGGATAGGACAAACGTTCCATACTAGGCACCTGAGGTCCTTTACAGACGAGGGATTCATAAGATATAACTCAGGTTTTAGTAATTGCGCCGTAGTACTGTCAATTCAAGACTTGTCCAGGAACGCGCTCGATTCTCCCGGGGGCCGTTGGGTATCCCACACCCTGGAGAGTGAGCATCTTGCTCTAGTTCCCAGTCAATGAGTTCCCACAAGGACGATGACATTAAGTATGCAGCTACACCTTTACTGGACATATTTGCTCCATTAGCGACTATCTTGCAGTCGCATGTACCGGTTTCCTGAGCGAAACAGAGCCTGACAGTTAATAGTAGTCTCAAGAAGCAACTTCAGATTGCACATTCTGGTAGAGGATGCTAACTTGTTTAGAGTAAGTAAGAGAAGTTTGACTGCAGCAGTGAATGATTAAGATCTGGAAATATATGCCTTGAGCCGTACAGTGGGTAAAAGTCCCAGCAGCAGGTTGAGACTACATTCTCAGTGAATGAAGATAGTTCAAAACAAGTTGAAGCAAAGTGAATATGGAATTGACTTCTGCAGTGAATGTAGAATGGACTCCTGGGGTGAAAGCAGAGCCTACTCCTGCAGTAATTACAGAACTTACTCCTGTAGTGAATGTACAATTCACTCCTACAGTGAATATTCGAAGACTTCCCTACTTTGGTCTTCCAATCCGAAACACATAAATAGAGCCTGCCAACCTCCTGAAGCAGCGTTCCTTTTTCCCCCTCACACACCCTCTTTCTCTTCTCTTCTTCTTCTTCTTCTTCTTCTTCAGTCCGAGTCACCCATACTACTTTGCTTCTCAGTTGCCAATTCCCCTTCAGCCAAAATGGGGACATCTTTCCTCATCGCGCTGCTTCTCGCTTGGCTTTTCGCGGTTCCTTTAGCTAGCCATTCCCTCAATGGAATCCAACACTCCGACATTGACGTTTCCCCGGCCAACAGCCTGATCGTTTCCCGTTTCGTCTCCTCTGAAATCAAAAAGCCTGCCGACTTCGGTTGGGTAGAGCGTTGGGCTGCCATTGGGGACAGCTTCACCGCAGGAATCGGTTCGGGTCAGTTATATGGAAAGACGAAGAGTGACACTAGCTGCTCTCGTTACGACAAATCGTATCCTGCCCTCCTAGAGCGTGCTTTCGGAGGTTCTGTCAAAAGTTTTGATTACCTTGCTTGCTCTGGAGCTCGTACTGGTGACATCTTCCTGCAAGCCCTTTCACTTCGTCAAGACCTCGACCTGGTTGTCTTGACCGCTGGTGGAAATGATCTTTGCCTAGTACGTTTTTTCCCATCGAAATAAATGGTCTATGCTGACAAGGAACTAGTCGAGTATCCTTACCACTTGCGTCTTTCTCCCTTTCCAGGGCGAAAAGGCCTGTGAGGATATTCTCAATAAGGCCCAAGAGAACATTGACACGATCTTGAAGCCGAATCTTCGTCAGGTTCTCGACGTCCTAAACAGCAAGGTGAAAAAGGACGGGATTGTCGTTTTCACCCTTTATGCGCAATACTTCAATATTCAGAACGAAGACTGCGCAGACAAACAGGATTGGTCGTTCCCCCAAGGCCTCCCCTTTTCAGGTCTCAAGCTCGATATTGAACGTCGTAAAAAGTTCAATGAACTCGTGGGAAATATCAATACGGCTATCAAGCAAGTGGTCAAAGATTATCAACAGAGCTCTTGGACTAGATATCGCATCACCTACGCAGACTGGGAAATATGGCCGCGCGAAACCGTCAAGGGCCAATTCTGCGTTCCCGGAACAAAACGCAAGTATCCAGATGTTACGCAGCCGGAATTGCATTTTTTTCGCCCTCAGCTTAGGTTCCGCGGCCCTACGGATGACGGACTCAAGAAAAAAGGTCTCATATCCCGAACAACGCACAACGAAACCGAGATTCAGGAAGACGAAGTTAACATATACAACACATTGTTGTACAAGTCTGCGAACCCTGCCGCCAATGCTCTGAAATCCCTAGAACCCCGCGCCCCAACCCCGGCAGGTTGCCCTGGAGATGACAAGAGCACCTTTGGACTTGGACTACCAGATCGATGGGGAAAGTTCTTTCACCCAAACGAGATAGGTCATCAAACGATAGCTTCATTTGTATCGGAGGCGATAATCAATGAGCGATCTCGTTTCTTAGGTGTCGAACGCCCTGCCTGCAAGCTGCTGAACCAGTTTAACTGCAATACGCAATATGCCACGGACAATCGGTATTTGAGCGCTGACGTCTTGACCAAAACGGTCAAGACTTATTGCAAGGAAGTGATCCCCCGAGGAGGTCAGAAATGGGCCGACGAACGCGTTTTCTACAAAGACACACCTGAAGCCCACAGTTACCGAATTGAAGCGCGGGATGGAGAAAGCGAATATACCGAGGAAATGTGCATACGGTCCTTTGAACGCATTATTCATGGCTGCAACCCTCGAAATCCGATGAACTTCAAGCTGGGAGGTGAATATTACTACGGAGCATTCCGATACAAACTCAAGCCCATTGGAAAACAGCGACCCTGGCCCATGATCGAAAAGCCGTACGGCAAGTGCGAGGGCAACGACGAAGGCAGCATTTCAACATACACATTGTATGGCGCTGGCTGGGCATCTTGGGACCATGGACAGAAGCTCTATAAGGCCATGAGTGATTGTATTGAGTGGACTGCGAATAGTTACAAGTTCGAGTATTTCGACCGACCAGACAAGGATGGGTACGAGTGGAAGATGCTTGTGCACTGGCCAGACCATGTGAAAGGATGTTTCCGCAATGACAAGGTTCAGAAGGAAGCTGGAGGGTCTACCGGTGGCTGTTCCGGGACAGATTGAGAGTATCTTGTTTCAAATGGGTTCAGAGCGAACTCAATTGTTGTCTCCTGTATCTAAAATGATTACGCGATATGTTGCCGACTCGGGGTATTACTTACCATAGATTCAATTGGAGAAGAAATTTATCGCGCTTAGCTAAGATATGCATGTACGTATCTGTAATCTAGTCATGAGGCTATCTAGCAGGTTCTGACCGCCGACTCCAAAGCAACCAGAGGTCAAACCAATGGCGGCCACAGGAAGAGTAGGCAAAGTCATCACATTGTAAGCAATTCATGAGTTCATAATATTCGCAGGTTCAAGCGGATGCGAAGGGCAAGCTCGAAAGCAATGCCTGCTTTGATGGATAGCTCAGGCTAGTGAGCCCTCTGGTTTTCGTAATGTCCTCGAAGATCATCTACTTCTTTCTGTAATCGCGACAAATCTGCCAGAATGTCATTTGCGTTGGATGGATGTGGAACAAAGTTCTCAGGCTGGTATGCGCGTTGCTCTGAACGAAGACTCATACGTGACCCGTTGTCACTGCTGTGGTTCCCGATGCGAGTGCGGCGAGGGGGAGGTGGCGGTGGTAGATGGTTTATTAATGACGCTCGCATCGAGCTGGTCTGGGGTTGGTTCTGGACCTCTGGCTCAGAGACTTTGCTTACTTGTAAGTAAGACACATGTGCTAGGTTGGCTGATCGTGAAACGAGATCCAGGCTTGTCTCATCATAGGTATAAGACTCATTCTCCGAGTCCCGACTCCGTAGCGAAGGGTTCAGTGACCGAGATCCAGGACTCGATGGTGTCGATGATGTAACTTCACTCATAAAATGGTGCGCGGACAAGTGGGAAGAGCTAGGTGTTGAGAGCGTCGACTTAGAGCGCCTCATTTGGCTATGCCGTCGACTTAATGGCGGAGTAGGTGGCCGCTTGTGTTGGGATAGACTGTGCCGAAGAGCATCGGTGGGCGGGGCAAGCTGATTTGAGGGTATTCCGAAGTAGTCTGGAAGTTCTTGCGGCCCGGGTATTCGATAAGCCACTGAGACGCCTGCTGAAGAACCGTGAATCGAGACCCGATTCATAGGTCTGCTAGGCGTCTTCGGTGATACAGATGATGCCAGGCTCATTTCCGGACTAATCAGCTTTCCATGGTGACTTTTTGGAGGAGGAGGCGGCACTCGATCTCTATTATTCCCCGAACGAGAGACAAGTGCCTCTGGGTCTACACCCGGCCCTAAAGAAACTGGCCGGCCTGAGCCTTTAGCGCATGTGTACCATCGACGCTCATCGGCGGTGTGATCACTATCTGGTTCCTCCGTAACAGACGACTGGCTCGAGGCGATTGCATTAGATTCGGCCATTTTTTCCCGTAAACCAACATCATCTTCAACCTGCACTCGTGAAGCAGCAGCTGTAGGATTTTGACCCCTAGGCTGGTCGGTGGAGGTCGTAGGGAGTCGACTCGATAAAGCAGCATGTCCAGTAGCGCGGATGTTTTCTTGAGAATATTGAGAACCCGTAGAAGCTATCGCTGAGACTTCACGAGCATGCGCTTCTTCAGCATCATCAACACTGACACCAGTGTCTTGATTGAGGAGATCCGAAGCCGAAATGTTGTCATGGCCCGGCGCAGGCGCATTGATGGTTGAAAGAGCAGCGCTAGCACGCCAGAAAGAGAGGCATGCTTGGTCAGTCGATGAACGGCTATTAGAACCCGGTTCTGACTCGGTTGAGGAGGATGTTATAGAAGAAGGGAAACGAGACTGATGTTGGTAAGCTGTATGATCTGGAAGGGTCAGCCTGTCCACGGTGGGTTGTAGGCTCCGTCGCAGGCCACTCGGAAGCGGCGGAAAGAGAGACTTGCCTTGCAACTTCTTAGGGCGGAAAGGATTTAATCCAGACATCGCAAAGAGATGTGAGAGCACCGGTCATGAGAACCAAGAGGAGGGACTAGCGAGGGCGGGAAAAGTAGGGGAAGAGAGAGAAGAGGGGAAGAGGGTGTACCTAAAGCTGATGGCGGAGTCGTCGAGCGTCAACAAAAGGCGCCGCTGACCGTCCGCACGGCTTCCGGAAAGAACAACGGCCGACAAGCCTCTACAGTGCGAAAACACTCCTCTATCTCGGACGGCCTGTGGTCTGCAGCGAAACAATCTGAAAGTTGATAAAATGTGGGGTAGTATATGGTACAGAGAAGAATAGCCAAAGAATAAATGCCCCCAAATCCTCCAATCCAAGAACACCACCAAATATAAGACCACAGGTTAAATGCTCGTCAGTATGCCTCCCTCATGGTCCAATGCCCGAGAATAATAAGGGTATCAGCTCGCCGAACATGTAGAAAGAAGACAAAGGGAAATAAAAACGAAGAGCGAATGCTACGGGACGAGATTGTTTTAGGCACTTGCTCCTTCAAGCTTCCCGCACGATGCCAGTGCTAGTATAGTCGAGATAGCAATGCTACACTCGAAATCAGCTTTCTTTGTAGACATGCCATTCCTTTTCAGGCCCAAAGAATGCTTGCGCGAGGCTCTTGCCGCTGTTTGTTGGCTGACTGAAGGCCACATGATCTTTTGGGATCTCCATCCCGTAAATGAAGTTGCTCACAACACAGTCCAAAAGGTCCATCGCAATACCTTTGCGTCGTGAGGAACCAGACGTCCAGATACGCGAGATTCCCACAATGGCAGGGTGTGTTTCATTGCGGACTGTGACAGCTGCATCGGCGGCATCAATCTGGGCAGATGGCTTATCCACCGCGTGGGACTCCCAAATACGCTCAGTCAAGCATGCCCCGACACATCGGCTGTCTTTCATGTGCAAAAAGACTTTATATCTATCAATCTTCTCCGATGCTCCGTTCTTGCGTAGATGCTTCGGTGGCTCGGTCTGACTCCATAAAACATCGTCCTCGATGACAGGAGAAGACAACTCCTTGCTGATCACCTCAAGTACCTTCTTGGCCTGATTCTTCGCGGTAGGCGACGACTTGCGATCCACTATTACCACGTACCCTTCATCAAAGCGAGTGGCTTCGTAAACCCATCGCGACGCATTTGCCCTCATGAAGGCTTTGCCCAGGTCCACCCCGGTCGAGTTCATATCGTGGAATTTCTTATGCAGCGAGGCGTCCTCGGCGTTGGATGGCACATACTCCATCCCACAGGTCCCGCACGTTTTCCGTAGCTCATGGCCCAGGTCTAATTGCATCTGCTTCAAGGCGGGCTGCTGAGCAGTGGGTGTTGCTGCTTTCTTCTTCGGAGGGTCGAGAGATGCGCGCACACTGTTGGAGTTCACTTCGGAGAGGGGGGACCCATTGGCGCCATCCTTGGTGATTGAGTGCTTGCGCTTTAGAAAGGAAAAGGTGGGTTTGCGGGTGTTTTGCGGTGGAGGAGACAGACGTGGCGGTGGGGAGGAAGGTGGTGTCGAGAGGTCAGTGTCTTGAGAACCATCGGAAAGTGCCAGAGAGTTTCGACGCGACGGACTCGACCGCACGTTGGCTGTAGACTCGCGAATGGCGTACTCGAGGCTCTTCTCGGCCGCGTCCGACTCGCTGTCCGATAAAACGCGTCTTTTCTTGGCCGATGGTCGTTGGTCATCATCGTAGACGCGCCATGAAGACCGGCCGTATGTTTTCATCATGAGACCTCTGCCAAAGAACCATCAGGGGTTGGAGGCAAAAGCGAGGGGGCAAGGAGTCCTACCGCTTGAATGAATTTGTTACAGTCCACGGCATCTCCTTTTTTTCTTCTCCGGAGCGACTGCTTCAAATCATGAGAGACCAGTGCGGGCGAACATGGATGACACCCAGGACGGCAGAGCGAGCAGAGGGCGAAACAGGAGGCCGGCAATGTTGTTATGCGCTGATGACGCCTGTGATGATTATTTTCCACGGACGGAAAGCTTCGGCGGCGAGTGATCGGCGGTTGGAACGGGGCGGAACGCGTCTGGTGAGAACAAACTAGCCTGATTCAGCTATATTGATATGAGACCTGGAAGACTCTGAAGATGAAGGCAGGAGCAGTAGTAGAGGCGACCCCGATGGATATTTATCCAGGCAGCCGTTACGGCGATGATGATGCTTGTGGAACTGCTTTGATTACAGTCACTGGCGACTGGCCACCAACAACTTGCCGACTTCGCCTCCTGAAATCATGAGCGACCAACCATCGCCCTCGCTCCTACCTGCGTAAAGTATGTATCTCCAGCGCCCTGCTATGACTGGGCGGCCTCGGTCACTAGAAGCTGTGCTGGCAGTTATGTACTCTTGATATTATTATTTATTGCCTGTCTTGATTGGCCCAGCCCTTGCCGCATCCTCGCCATTCATGATGCCTTGCGAGGCTCCCCTACCTCTCCTCCCTACAGTACTGTACAGTATGCAAGCAAGGGCTATCTCGAAGTCTGATTCAGATTCCGGCTTCTGGCATCGGGAAATAACTCTGACTTTGGCTGGCGTCGAGTGTGAATTGCAGCGTTTCCCAACTCATGGTACGGCCCTGGCATTTCTAGGTGCTTCCGGATACCTCCCAAATAATGTCTATCTAGCTAGTATAGAAAGAGTCCTCGCCTCTACTAGGGTATGTATCCTGAATTGTGCTGCTGGCATTGCAGTCCTGAGGCCTAGGTTAAGTGCCACAAGAGCAGCCACCATCAAGAATCTTCTGATCTTATCACAGGAATTCCGGAACTGGATGAACTCCCATTTAGTCTACCCCCAACATTCCTTACTGTCAGGTGAATCACCATGCTACAATGGTTGAAGTGTCTAAACCTGTCACTCCTCCTCTCAGGCCTCTTACCCCGGTATTGCTTTTGAAGACTTTATGGAACCAAGACCTTATCATTCAACTGCTCATCCATGCAACCATTCTGCCTCAAGAGGTGACAGATCAAGACATGCCCCTATTCTTTCCTTCCCAATGATCCTTGTTGGATAGAACATCGTGAAGGAGCAATACATTCACACCTCTCAAGCACCAGCAGGTTAACAAAAGCCCTTCTCAATATGTTAGGCAATGCTGCCTACTCCATATTGCGGACCATCTCGCATTCTTTCGCTAACAAACTGGCGCTGGTCCACATCATGCTTTGGGGTATGTAATGTCTACGAATCTTGATTGAGCAGTAGCTCTCAACCCCAGGGTTTGGAGCAAACTTGGGGTGTGCACTTCAACAAAGCGTCGGAGCTACCAACTAGAATCAAGCTTAACCGCCACTAGGTGTGACAAGGGCGAAACTCGCAGGGCCTCAGTGGCTGGGACATTTGGATCTTTGCATCATCCCAGGTGGTATCTACATCAACTCATCACTGCGTATTCGAGCTATTCCACGAATGTCATTATCCCATACTGATTAGCATATCGGCCCCTAATAGTTGATTATGCGCAGTTGGGGGCCATATGCAACAGCGGATTAGTGGAGATGCATCTCATGCTAGAAAGGCAGAAGAAACTCCGTCCGATGGGGGCCAAGCAGCTAGGTGGACAGAGGAGTCGGCAACCGAACGCTTTGAACCAAAGGTTCGAGTAAAACGACACCAAGGCCAAAAGCCAATGCAATGTTTTCGTCGGGATGACAACTCAATTAGCTCGAGTATCTCGGTTCCCTCACGGGGTACGGTACACTCATACGCAGAAGATCTAGGTAACAGGGACGACTGCACGATCCACGATCTAACCGCCGCATGCTCCCGCCGCGCGAAGAGCCAACGGACTAACTCCCATTCATCAGGAATTCCAGATCCCGTGAGCCTTTGCGAGACCAGCGTCAGCTCAAGCTCGAAGAGTGGTCATACTCCGGACTTTGATAATCAGACTTTGATAATATGATGGCCAATGATCAGATCACCAGAGGGCACATACAGTCCGTACTCCGTAGTGCTGACGGGAGAAAATAAAGAGACAGGGGGCAGCGAGCAAGAAATTCAACAGAACACC
This sequence comes from Aspergillus incahuasiensis, assembly GCA_003719405.1. Lineage (NCBI taxonomy): Eukaryota > Fungi > Ascomycota > Eurotiomycetes > Eurotiales > Aspergillaceae > Aspergillus > Aspergillus incahuasiensis. Next base: position 55,026 of record RHLP01000185.1, on the reverse strand, counting down.
CCCGAGGATGTCGGGTCATAATAATAGTGACTTCTGACCCTCGGCGGATTACTGCGCCTGGATAAAGAGGATACCTAGGGTAGAAGAGCACGGCGGATGACCAGGCTGCTGCTAGATGCGATATAGATATAATGCGCAGGGGCAAGGCGGCTCATAAAATATCCCGCTGGGGACCCGAGTATGGCACGGACAGGGACCAAAGATAATAATATTCATGCATTGAACATCAATATGTATCACCGACAATTACTCCGGATGTTGTGGTTTTTGGGTGGTCTGCTCCTCTCCGGCCACGGTCGATTTCCAGATCTGGCGGGACCCGAAAAAAAAACTCCATTCCGCCTTTCTCGCTGCCTCTTTTTCTCTGAGGACTCCGACGACACTGCTCCATGCCAGACATTCTCTGTTTCCCCGTCCTGCAGCCCTCTGATCTTCTCGCATTCATCTAAAATACGCCCTTCCCAGACTTTGTAATATAAGTCTCGTAGCCGCCAATTTCGCCGCTTGCGCTCCGCCGTGTCTCTTCCACCTCTGAGCCCAAATCTCCGTGTTTCTCTCTGTCTACCAGCACAACCGACTGCTGCCTCCATCACCGATTGCATATACTGAAAAGTCCGGTCGCCACAATGTCGGAATCAGTCCAGGTTGCTGGGAAGAGAAAGCGAGCCAGTATGTGCCCATTGTCCAATGAAATTCTCCCCTCTCGCTGCTCTTCGCCGTCGAATTTTTCCCCTCATTTCTGCCGCTTCTCACCCTACCGTCTCCGACGGGTCAACCTCCTCTCTTCCTCATCTCGTGATTTTTGTCGTTCCACCTCTTCAGCTAGAGTTGACTCGGCGTCGGGCCATATATCAAAAAGCCTCCGCCATCACTCCGGCATCCATGCTAGTGTAGCGGCCTTCAGCACCCACCTAGCATTTACCCTCCGTCATTTTCCTACCATCCCTCCGAGATCACTAGCTTGCGATGAGTGCTGACGGCCCGGTACGCTCAGGGACACAATCTTGCCCTCCTCCCGAGTTGCCGCAATTGGTGGCGGAGCAACACGTTCCTATCCCTCCCAGCGATAAGGAGACGCAGCGCTTGATCGTGGTTCTTTCTCACGCGAGCCTGGAGACTTTCAAGGCTTCTCACGGTGGACGCAATGGCACAGCTCGGGACGAGAAATACTCTTTACTCAATAGCGATGAACACATTGGCGTTATGCGCAAAATGAACCGTGACATCAGTGAGGCTCGTCCTGACATCACCCACCAGGTTAGATCGTCTTTCCTTGAGCGAAGCTATTCCCAGAGCCTTAGGTCACTGATCAATACCGTCTACTGTAGTGTCTCCTCACCCTCCTCGATTCTCCTGTCAACAAAGCTGGCAAGCTGCAAATTTACATTCACACCGCCAAGGGTGTCTTGATTGAAGTCAATCCCTCTGTCCGCATTCCTCGCACGTTCAAACGTTTCGCCGGTCTCATGGTTCAGCTTTTACATCGTCTCTCCATCCGTTCCACCAACTCACAAGAAAAACTTCTCAAAGTCATCAAGAATCCCATCACCGACCACTTGCCTCCCAATTGCCGCAAGGTGACGCTCAGTTACGAAGCCCCAGTTGTGAGAGTCAAGGATTACATCGAATCTCTCGGTCCAAAAGAAAGTATATGTATATTCGTTGGAGCCATGGCCAAGGGTCAGGACGACTTCGCGGATTCTTTCAAGGATGATGCCATCAGTATCAGCAACTACAGTCTCAGTGCGAGCGTCGCATGCAGCAAGTTTTGTCATGCCGCCGAGGATGCTTGGGATATCCTTTGAATGGGATTGTTCTTGTGGTCTCCCGCTTTTCGTGATGGAAACTACTCGAATTTGACGATGTGACGAATTTTCTTGCGATCAGACCATCAATGGCCCTCTGATCCAGAAACATGGCAAGCGCCGAGGGTTGCATCTAACCTCTGGTGTCCGAATCGTTTATCCCTCGCGTGGACTTTCCGCCGTCTTCGGATACATGTCGGTTTCCTATCTTGCCTTCAATCTCTGATCGGACTAGCAAGGCTGTATCCGGGTTACGGCACCAATTTCCTTTAGAAAAACCTCGTATTTCTGGAGTGATGCTCATGATTTTGCAGCAGACTTCTTGTTGAAAAGCGACTCATGGAATGGTCTGGATCAGATGGCCTTCGTTGAGCGATCAATTCTCGGGCCATGCGAGGTCTTTGCCCTTTCTCCACAAGACTATGCCCTCGCTGAAGAACCTTTGGCTCTAACAAATCATCTGCATGTGTGGTATACTGCACAGTAGTGGATTAGCATTCTATTGCACTTCTCGGTTGGACCGCATATTATATACATATATATATACATAGATAATGGCACGAATCCTCAGGTCATCTAGAGCCACCGTCCTTGGTTGACGAAGAGTGTTCTTTCCCTGCGTAGTATAGCAAGCAGTGGTGTGCCTCAGGTGTTATATGCCAGAGCCTTGCGCTTTGTCTTGTCTCCTCATTTGCCTTGCCCTCGAGAGCGGACTCCAGCGCTGGGCTTATGACTCACTCGATGCTCGCCGTCTTCAGCCCGGGACCATAACGATCGTGTAATAATCATCATCCAAGAATACCAATTACGACCTGGTGACTCCAAACATAGGCAACGAGGGTGGTTCCTCAAAACGACGTGGCAAGCAGCCATCGCTCGCTCCATGAGTTTGTGGATCTCCCGCTTCAGCCTTCGAGGTATCATCAATTTGTTGCCCGAGAACTTGATGTATGGGTCTTTGTCCAGATTACGGAGTGCTGGGGTGGATATCACCGAGCGGTCAGACTGCACCAGGCCACCAGCGGCGATTACAGGCAGACTAGCAGCAGCAGAAGTGCCCAAAGCAGGAACGAAACAGGCCATGGTCAGAGACAACCTAAGCGGACAAGAGGGGCCGTCAAGTGGTTCTCGGAGCTCGTGCTCGTCCATTTGCTGTTCCGCCATGATTGGCGGCCGCGACGACCACAGCGTCCAATGAACAGCCAAGCGACCTCGGTGACTGTGAGGCCGCTGGGATGAAGTTGATGAACTGCTAGCCAGCTAGCTGCAGCTCAATGACACGCTTCAGGCCTGGCAATCTCCGTGGTCAGGCTGATGCTGCCGTCCAATCCGCGTCTTCCACCCTGTCCATGATCGCTCGCCTCATACTGAAGTTGCTTGGCTTCGTCCTGCATGGACCCCACCCATTTCCTAATTGACAGCGCCGCCTACAGGATCCCCGTCAGGCTTCTCCACGATGACCTGGCTGTGATTCTAATGCTGTTAACCCCTCGTGGCTAACCTCACCGATAGCAGCGTCGTGGGGCTTTCTTGATTTCAAGTTTTCCGATAGGAGCTCTTCGTTTCCGATGGTCGCCTGCATGGCTTGGTTTGAGACAATGCACCCCTGTCTACAATATCAAGGCGACTTGTTCCCTCACGAGGATGGTTAGGCTTGCTTTAGCAGTAACTCCCAAAGTCTGGAAGCTTTACATGCCATATCCTTTATGAGGCCGCTTCTTCCTGTCTCTTGGTCTCTACTCATCTGCTACGTTCCTAAACACCCAGGCCGTTCATCAGACTTCATTTTGACTGTCTCCTACCCATTTCATCAATATTCAACCTTCACATCTGTGATCCCCACTCTAATCTCATCTGTGATTCTGTCTGATAGAGTCTCGCTGTAGACTCTACTCAGCGTGACGACTTGTCCGACGAAGACATGCCTCTATCTCACCTGACTCTGACTGTCTCTCACCTGCCTACCTCTACATCGTTCTTTCTTTCCTGTCTACAGCCCCTGGGCTACAAATTTATTGGTCGCCATGATGACTATATTGGATTCGGACAAAACTCCAACGAGCCTGCGGACTTTTGGATAACCGAGCAAAAGCCGGGGTAGGTGGCCCCCACGCAGATACCTTACTCAGGACCGTATCTCTAAACAAGTCATAGGTTCCCCGCCGGGGCCGCCCATGTTGCATTCCCTGCCCCCTCAAAGGACGCTGTAAATTCGTTCTTCATTTGTGCCCTGAAAGCTGGAGGGAAACTTCACGGAGAGCCTAAGACTCGAGACTCTCAGTCCGGCTATTTTAGCGCCGCAATCATGGATATGGATGGGAATAGCATTGAGGCCGTCTACCGCCCCGACGTAGACACGAAAAGCAGCAGTGGCAGCACTATCATCGGCAGCAACGTGGCCAGGTCGGTCGTCAGCAAACCTGCTCTGGCGCTTCTCGAGAATGGCTCGGTGGTTTCAAAGGCCAGCACTGTCAAGTCCATTGCCAAATCACACGCATCCAGGGCAATTACCACTGCGGAACGAGGTGCTCCCTCAGAACGTGGTGGCTCAGTAGTCTCGTCTCGCGAAGTACAACAAGCGCCTCCTCAAACCTATGTCGTTCACACCCACACAACACAAAAGACTGATGACGGCAAGGCTGCTAAAACGATCGTTGGCACGCTCATTGGGGCTGCCGCAGGTGCAGCTATTGCCTATGCCATGTCCAAAGGTGATTCCGAGCCGACACCGGTAACAACCTCTCTATCCCCACCACAGTTCGTTCCTCAAGAGTTTCGTCAGCTTCCTTCACAAGAGTCTTCGCCGACCCCCTCGCAATATCAGGACTACCAGTGCTACCGAGCCATTGAGGCACCTCCCCCGCGAAGTGTTTACTCTAGCGCAGATTCGCGGCCTCCGTTGGCCCGAAGCGTGACATCCAAGAATCCCTGGGCAAGTACCGTCTACGACGGCACAGAGTTCGGTACCAGAGGTCCGAAAGGAAGCTTATACTACGAAGAGGGAGGCCGCCGCGCCTCAGAAGGGAGCATATACAGCCAAAGTGAACCCGCGATCAGAGCCATCGAGTACCCTCCTGCGCATGAAACCCAGCAGTATCCGGCCGACGTAAGCACACTGATTAGCTCATTCCGAGAGAAGTCGCGCATTTCTGAAAAGGGGAGCGTCTATTCTACCTCCACAATCAAAGCATCCAGATCCCACCACTCCCATCACCAAAGCTCTCACCACTCTGTTACAAAGTCCAGTGCTGGGAGCATGGCATCCTCAACACGTACAGCCCGCCAAATTCCTCTTCCTGAGGGCTCAGCAGTTTCATATACGTCTTACCGCAGCGCTGCCAAATCAGCGGCGCCCTATGATGACGTGGATGTGGAAACACATATCACACCGGATGACTCGATCAGCCAAGCCGGTGATTCATCTAGACGGTCGACGCATTCGCACCGGTCTCATCACTCCCATAAGTCCCATGCCTCCAAACGCTCGAGTAAATTTGATGAACCCGTTAGACCGAGCGACAGTGTCAGCCAGGTGTCAAGTCATGCTTCTAGGCACACTGTCAAGGCCAGCGGCAGTGTTGCAGGAGGTGGTTCAAAGGCCGGTTCTAGAATGAGTCCTAGTCGGCGGGGAAGTCAGGTCGCTTGATTTGCTGCATCGTCCTATTTCTACGGCTCTATTGGGGTGTTCCCTTTATTATACTTCTCTCCTTTCTCTTCTCTCAATTCAATGGTTATGCTACACCTGATTGAACCATACATAAGCATGAACGTTGCATAGCATCTTTCAACTGACCCAATGTGTATCCTGGATTGTTCCATCTAGTAAAACGCTGGCAGGTCTGAATTTCCGATTGGCAACACAAGGTAGGTCCTTGTCTTAAACAAATTTCCCCGGTATGAAGGCCTAGTCTATTATACATCCACAGTCTATTCAAATTTGAGCTCAATCGTCATAGGCTAGTATAAAGAGCCGTCTGACAAGTTTGTAAAAATGGTAAATATGGAAGGAAGGCTGCTGATGATGGTTTGCAGTTGAATGTAAACGTTGTGCTAAAGGTGCCTATCTGAGTATTTGGTACACTAGGATCATCGTCACTTGCCCAAACCCTAGCACTTCAAAAACCTGCTCAATGTCCAGTCTACTTATAAGTAGGCCTATACACCTGCATCAATAGCTCTGCGACCCCGACCCAAAGAAAAACCCCATGCAAGCTTGGGTTGAACTGTGAACCACATAAAATTGTCGGACTCCATTCGGTGAAACAAGATGCCATGGATACATATGAGTTGTTCGTAATGATCATGAAATATGACATTTCTCTTCAAGAGAAGCCCGAAACAAACTGGGAATGAAGTGGAAGCACATGCAAATGATCTGCAAGAAAAACAACGAGATCTACCATCACGGTACGCCAGGCTTCCAGTAAGTTGTCACAGAGCGAATTGACACGCAGAGGGCTTGAGAAGACCATGTGTGGCTGTGCAAATTGAGAAACGAAGATCAGATGGCGTACTTGCGAGTCCATTCGCGTGCAGTGGCTTCGTATCGAGGGCGGTCGGTCTTGTACACATGAGCGATCTCAGGCACCAAGGGGTCATCCGGGTTGGGGTCTGTGAGCATGGAACATATCGAGAGCAGCACTGCGAAGAACTTAGTCCCGGCCGACCAAAGGTGTAGGGCAAGGGAAATCTGATAACGGACCCTTAGAGATCGTTAAGGCTGGACTCCATTGGTCTCGCAAAATATCAAGACAAATGCTACCATTCGAGTTGATGTTGGGATGATAAATCCGAGTGTTGAAGTTGACCTTTGGTGGTTTGAACGGATAGTCCGTAGGGAAGTGGATCGTCAAGAAGAATACGCCACCCGAGTATGGGGAGTCGCCCTGAAAGAACAGTCTGTAAGCAAGTAACTCTCACAGCAGGAACGGCAAGCTGAAAGACCCTTCGTTCAACCAATGGGTAGGCCCTACTATAGCCGCCGTTTGTGGATGGTAAGAAACTTACAGGACCCATGATCGTTGCTTGCCAATGGAACTGTTGAAAGAGAAGAAAACAACGTTAACTCAGCCGTTCTTTCATTGACACCACAGAAGGGAATCTGCGTGACACCAGCCTCGCCCAGTTTGGTGAACGCTTAACTAAGGCAAATATAAAATCATAAGCATACCAGATCTTCTCCAGCAGGGCCGGCAGAGCAGGAAGACGGAGGATCACTGTGGTAGCAAGTGCAAGTTAACATCATAAAACAGTGGCATCAACGAGCCTACTACTTCTTCGGCGAGCGATATCGACATCCCCGCGATTTGGTGGGGTGACATTCAGAATAATGACTTACCGGCCGAGATCAGTGAGTTCCTTGTTAATTCTCTTGAGAGCCATTCTTATATGATATGAGGACGAGAAAAAAAGATAAAAAGAATTCTTGTACAGCCGATCGACGGTTCGATAAAGAGTGGTGGTACCGGGGTATCTGCAGAATCAAGAGTCCACGGTCAGCCACGCTGCAAAGGAGGGCTGATGGATAAAAAGAAAGAATGTCCAAAGTAGGAGGAGAAACCAGAGCAGGTCGAAGGAGGACAAGCAGAAGAGACGACAGAAGAGGGCGGTGATATACTCACAGAATGAGGATTACGTCGGGCGAGGCTAGAGAGGAGGGGAAGAGAGAGAAAGAGAGAAGAAGACTGAAAGGGAGAGGAAGCGGGAAGGTGCGGGACTGATTACAAAAATTACACTAATCGATACCGTAACCGTCAAGTGCCTGCTGACTGCTGGTCTGTTACTCCAGCCTTGTTACGGTACAGTATAAACTAGCCACTTACGCCACTCCCCACCACGCCGTCTGCCACCGATCAATATACGGAGTATACAAACCCCGCTCAACCACACATCATTTATGTATCTCAGTTCACCGCAAGGATAGGTAACGATGTGTACCCCAAAGCCTTGATAGGCTCAGAGTGGGTAGTCCTACCTGGCTGATAATGATGCTAGCAAATCCGCCGCACTCGGGCATCGCCACCCGCCGCCAGGCTGCTTGGACGAGGCTGTGTCCACTGCCATAATAATACTCTCTGAGCGCCTGTTCAGTAAGGCTGATAGCAACAACGCCCGACGCGGTTCGACCTACTACAAAGCTGTTATTGGGTGACTACCAGCAACTTGAACGTTTCCGACCGTCTGCACATACGAGGTACCCTGTTTGACGTGCTGCTCTACGAAATATTCTGCTGCACAGATGCCCACACAGCGTAGACATCACGTGGGTCTATAGCCATAAGATAGATTCTGACCTTTTGGATTTCTTTATACACACAAGCGCCACTTCTCGGAGATCTATTATACCTATAGCCAAGATTCCCCCCCATTCATACGAACGCCTGTACACCAGTAATCGCGCGACCTAGGATTAGGGCTGAACGGAATTAGTATTGTAGTCTATAAGGCAATCAAGACAGGAAACCACTAACCATGAATGTCGCTTTGCCCCTCGTATGTCTGCACCACGAATAGGTTCGCCACATGGCGAGCAATGTGGTACTCATCACTCGCGGCATTTCCGCCAAAGATCTCCTGGAGTCTGTTATAAGCGAGCCGGTTAGTCTACTGCCCTGATAACATCAAACCATTGCGGCCGGTAGGATCAGAGGGTACACCTACATCCGAGAATTGGCCAGCGCTTGGTCACAATTTTGCCTCTTGATCAATGAAATCATCTCGGGGGTGCATTTCCCAGCGTCCTTTAGCCTGGCGACCTGGGTCGCAGCTAGAGTGCCGTATGTGGCATCTGTAACAGCGTCCGCCAGTTTCTTTTGGATCAACTGGTATTTGGCCAGAGGATTGCCCTTGAACTGCTTCCTCTCCAAGGCATATGTCCGCGCACGATTGACGCAGTCTTCAAGAGCACCCATGGCTCCAAACGCGATACCCAAGCGAGCGCTGTTCAGGCAGGTAAAGGGTCCAGTGAGTCCCTCAACGTCGGGGAACATGTTCTCCATAGCCACGGGGCAATTATCCAGCTGAATCATGCCGGTGATGGAGGCACGAAGTGCGCTTTTGTTCTTCAAGGCGGGTGTTTCGAGCGTTCCTGGTGGACACTTGCTGCGCTCCACAACAAAACCACGGATTTTGCCAGTGCTTTGCAGCTTGGCCCAAACAATCAAGACATCAGAGATGGGTGAGTTGGTGATCCAGGTCTTACTACCAGAGAGCCGGTAAACCCCCTTATGGTTAGAATCCTCGCGCGCAATTGTTTCCATAGATCCTGGGTCAGAACCGTGGTTTGGCTCAGTGAGACCAAAGCAGCCTGCTAGCTTGCCCTTTGCCAAATCCGGAAGCAGCCTATCCTTAAGCTCCTGGGTACCAAATTCATGAATTGCAGTCATGGCCAGGGAGCTCTGCACAGACATGCCAGATCTGTATCCTGAGTCCACGCGTTCAACTTCCTTGGTAATCAACCCAGAAGCAACGGTGCTCACGCCTGCGCAACCATATCCCTCGATACTAGCACCCAGTAAGCCGAGCTCGCCCATTTCCTCAAGAATCTTTCGGTCATAGTTTTCATTTCGATAGGCGTCTGGAACGTAGATAAGCAATCAGCAAAACTGCTCGCTGGACTCTAGAGGCGTCGCATGTGTTGCATCGGATCACTTACCAAGGACCCGCGGTTGTAATCTTTCCTGACAGTATTGCCTTGCCGTCTCCTGAATAGCTAGCTCATCCTCTGTGTAGAGTTCCGACGCGAGAAGGGGGTCCTCCCAGTTGAAGGCTGTAGTATAACGACGCACGACCGCATTGCGCGAGGTTGCGGGGATTTGACCCAGTCGGGCTGCCGAGCGTGAGGAGGCACGGAAAAGCGGAGAAGGGTTCATCACGCTGGTTGACTACAGTCGAGGAGATATATGTGGATGTAATTGGATTGCGAGACTTAATGAAAGACAGAAATCAATCAGTGACGCAAGGAAAGGTGCGGCCGGCTGCGTGGGGAAGTTCGTGAGGTGAACCTCGGCAAGTGAATCCGCTCTCAAGGATACTTTGTGTGACAGGACAAGATGCCCAGAAATGGGAAGCAGTCACTTGAGGCGAGTCAGGTGGAAGCTGAGGATGCATCCTATCCTCGAGCCGGCCACTCTGTATATACTGCAACCGAACCGAGTTCCGCGGAGTGTCTTGGGTGTGCTAACCAGTAGCCGCGGCCTGCCCTCACGGTCCGAGCGGAGATGCAATCGAATAACCGGGGAAGCCGGCAACCCCATTGGCGCATGCGGAGTACTTTTCCCTATTTTGCACATAATGGCATGTAGGATAATCAATATCTACATCATCATAACTTACTATGTATGAGGGTAGAGCTATGTACATCATTCACTCGCCGTATTGCACTGCCATGCGGGCTCTTTGAGGTGCGGCCCAGACTTCAGAAAGTTTCCACAGCACACCTGATCCAACGGAGCTCTACCTTTGGCAAATAAAAGTCGCAAGGCACCGTGCTGGATGATTACATCGCGGAGAACCTCAGCACCACGTCCCTCGAGAGACAGTGCCAGGAGAGTCTAGGTAGCAAAGTGCATGATCAAGGGATATGGGAATATGGGATCCCCGCCGCCTGGGTTATGAACTGAGGTAAAACTTGAGGTGTGATTCTGTATTCCCAACTTTCAGCCCCTGGGAGAATCCAGCAACGATGGCATGTGGCGGAGCGATTATGCCGGCATCTGGGACTGTAGGAAATCAAACACGCCGGTGGGAAAATATTCCTCATCAAATCCCCATAGATCGGCCATCATGGGGTCGATAGAACCTTCGGAGAGTCCGCTTTGCTCCTTGACTTCGAAACCAACCCCATTTCCTCTCTCCGCGGATAAGGGGGCCACCCCCAAGAGAGGGGGCGGGTGGTTCAGGATCGTATCGCGCTCGCCGAATGGTTGAGCCCCGGGAATAACCACAGGTTTGAATACTGAAGCATTGCCATGAGTGTCCTGTCTAGGGGAATGTGGGTTACTATAGCTTCTTTTCTCCCACTCTTCAAGTCCTGCAAGCATTTTCTTCAAACCACGCGATATATGATGACTGAGATGTCGCTCACTGGCGCGCTTGCTGCAGGACACCATCAGCTCAATAATGCGGCCGACCAGAGCCCGCACGTATGAGACATCAATGTGCAGGCCTGCCGACGCAATTGAGTTTTGCTGGTGTTGACTACTCGGTGCAATCTTCGAGCAGCCCTTGGCAGCAATTTTCAAGAGGAAGACAGCCGCAAATGTGATCATGCTATGGAGGTACAGTGGAACACCAACCAAAGCTCGTTGAATATCAGGCTCATCTAGGACCACCATAAGCGTCCCAATCGCAGATTCAATGGCCAGGTTTGCGCGCTTCTTCCGTTCAGTCGACATGGGTCGCGATGAGTTCGAGGAGTGATAGGTTCGCAAGGCGACAGAGTTCAGCTGTAATCGACAGAAATTATAGTGTAGATGCACAGCTTTGTAAGGATATGCACCAACATACCGGCTGCCGGCTGGACCAGCAAAGTATCAGTCTAATGAAGGGAGAATTTATCGCACCCGAAGAAAAGTCGACATACCTAACCGCGGTAGCCACGCAGAACGCCAATCCCCAAGGTCGGTATTGAATTTATCAATTATGGCAAATTCACTTTCTGGTACCTCCAAGTCGACATCTGGACCAAAGGCATGATATATTCTTGTGAGTATAATGAAAAGATCCACCTGGCTATGTAGACGGAGATCAGATTGGGATACTGATGGCGATAGTATGAAGGTGTGATGATTTGTGATGCTGTAGTCTTCGTGGATTATGGGCGGACGCCCATAGGCAATGGAAAAGTGGTGTTCTAGAGTCTAGTAAGGTCAGACTACTCTAATACAGAAATAAAACGGAGGGGAGACTGCTTACATAGAGTAGATACCACAGTCTAGCCTGTTCCTTGTGCTCATGGGAGCCCAACGTAGCCTTCCTATAGGCCTGATGAAGATTTCGCTCCGTCGCAATCCGTACTGCGTACCCTGACAGTTTCCAGCTCACATCGGCGAGCCAGAAAGCCCCTATACATAATGCACGCAAGTCATCTAGAGTATGATGTCGGTCAAGCATCGACTCAGATGCTAGTTTTGCGAATTCGGTATAACATGTATCGAATGTCCGTTCTTTATGAGGTAAGTGGAGGGCGGTCACGGCGAAGATCGCTGCTGAAAGCATAGAGGAAGAATTCCGCAAGGACGTTAGATCCTTATGTACGAGTAAGATACCGTCCCACAGATAGCGGTTGAGGACACGGTCGAAGTGGTCAAACAACCCCTCCGCCTCCTGTAAGCCTACTGCTCCCCGAGAGACAAAATCCGTAACAAGATCATGCGCATGCGGCCGTTCGGGGGACGTAGTCCGAATGTCACTCAACTGAGTCACTTCATACAGACTTCCCATCGGAGCAGTGACAAGTGACGTTGCACCATTTTCCTCCCTGTCAATAGCATATTGTGGCTGTTGCTCCAGGGTTGTTGTAGATAAATTTGATTTATCGGCGCCTAGGCGTCTTGCGGTAGCAATTGTTCCATCCGCTCCTTCCACTCCCGCTGTGGGAGGAGCATATTCCATTGACACTATAGATGCTATGCGGTCTCTTTTTTGGGGCGGTGACTCTGCAGATTTTCCAACTGCTTGATAGTATGACAATTCGGGCAGTTGGGCTTTTCGAAGCAAATCCGCCATGGCGAGCTCGATTGTTGATTTCCACCTGCAGCGCAGCACAGAAGAGTTAGCACAGACATGCCTCTGGTCGATAGCAATTCGTGGGTAATTATTACTCCGCTTCATCATCGAGCAGTGTCTGAAGGCTTTTGTTGACCACGCATTCCAATCCCATCCGACGGCACCGTTGACAAACCATGTCTCCGGAATTCAAATCACATCGGACCTTGTGCCTTTTGCACTCCGTACAGGCTCGTATTCTTCGCGATATCTTCGGAACGTGGAGCGGGCTTTGACGAGAGTCATTCTCCGATACAGAATGCAGGCCGACTTGAGGGGACACACTCGAGGACGCCTCGCCATTGGCTTCAAATTGCGGACGACTCCTTTTCATTGCGCAACGGCGTTGCTCATCCCCTAGAGGCAAGCACTACCGCCTTTTTTATCCCTTCGACGAGCCTATGTTCTGCGGTAGCGGCGGAGAAAGGCGACTGGGATAAGAAAGAGACGGGGAGGGGTTCGCCGCTGGTGGATTGGACCCGCTCGACCTAGGCTAAGTCTAACAGTGACGCCGGACGGCTTCTAGACCCGATGCATGAGGTGGTGGTCTCTTTAGTGCCGTGCTTGGTAGACCCAAAGCACACTAAGTAGCAACCACTACTGTCAGTGTTGCCTGGTAATGGCACGTCTTTTGTTATAACAGTGTGCTGGTCTTCTTCAAAGCATCGCCCGTCTTCTTTGACCGTGAAATTCTTGTGAACTCCTCTAGACCTTCGAGGGTCTGATGAGAAGTAAGTGGTCACGTGTAGATAGACAACGGCCGCTACTCCCAATCCGGTCTAATGTGCCATGCCGCGTCGCGTTCCACGGCCGCGACTCTCTTTTCTGACCTCGGGAACATTACCTATGCTCGACCATCGAGCTCTATAGCCGGTATCTTGTCATTCTGATGATATATTGACAAGCTCAACATGGGTATTAAGCGTACGTATACAAATTTTCCCCGGCCAGCGCAATAGTGATAGTTATCGATCGCTCACTCCTGCATTGTTACAGACCTTTATCAAGTGATTGCGGAAAATGCGCCCGATGCCATCAAGGCAGGAGATATCAAAAATCATTTCGGCCGAAAGGTTGCTATCGTATGTTATGTTCTTCTGTGCTCCGTTATCTGCACGCTCCAGAACCATAACTAACAATGTCTTCTAATGAATAGGATGCGTATGTCATTGGCGGGCACCGAAGCCTGAATTTTCCTGGTTTAATGCTGATAATGTACAGGTCAATGAGCATCTACAGTTTTCTCATTGCGGTGCGCTCCGAAGGTCAGCAGCTCATGAGTGACACCGGCGAGACTACGTCACACCTTATGGGCATGTTTTACCGGACGCTACGCATGGTGGACAACGGAATCAAGCCTTTATATGTTTTCGACGGGGCACCGCCGAAACTGAAGTCGGGCGAGCTAGCTAAGCGAAGTGCGAGGAAACATGAAGCCACTGAAGCCCATGAAGAAGCAAAGGAGACGGGTACGGCGGAAGATGTCGAGAAGTTCTCGCGGCGGACTGTACGAGTAACCAGGGAACACAATGCGGAATGCAAGAAACTCTTGAAGCTCATGGGAATTCCGTATATTGATGCTCCTACGGAGGCAGAGGCGCAATGTGCTGTGCTTGCCCGCGCAGGAAAAGTGTACGCCGCAGCTTCGGAGGACATGGATACATTATGCTTTGAGTCGCCTATTCTACTAAGGCATCTTACTTTTAGTGAGCAGAGAAAAGAGCCCATCCAAGAGATCCATCTGAATCGTGCTCTGGAGGGGTTGGATATGGACAAAAATAAGGTAACTTTTTCCTATGCGATATGGCACTTTGATTGCTTACCTGCCTTCGCATAATACAGTTTATTGATCTTTGTATTCTGCTCGGATGTGACTACTTGGAGCCGATTCCCAAAGTCGGGCCCAACACCGCCTTGAAACTGATCCGCGAGCACGGTACTCTAGAAAAAGTGGTTGAGTCCATCGAGAAAGACACCAAGCAGAAATATGTCATGCCGGAATCCTGGCCCTATCAGGATGCTAGGGAACTCTTTATCAACCCGGATGTCCGCGATGCTAACGATCCCGAATGTGACTTCAAATGGGAGGCGCCGGATGTCGAGGGCCTGATAGATTTTCTTGTCAAGGACAAGGGGTTCAACGAAGACCGAGTGCGTAACGGCGCAGCCAGGTTGCAGAAGAACCTTAAAAGCGCGCAACAGTCACGTCTGGAGGGGTTTTTCAAGCCGGTCGCGAAGACAGACTCGGAGAAGGCAACCCTGAAGCGTAAGCACGATGAGAAAATCCAGGAACAGAAGAAACGAAAGAAAGAAGACGCGAAGGCGAAGAAGGAAGCGAAGGCACGACCCCGGGCTGCTGTATAGATTCTCGCGAAACTGTTTGTAGTAGATAAAAAAGAGCATACCCTCTTGGGTGGGACTGGCGTTCAATGTCTCAAGTGGTTCGTGAAGCTCAATAGGCTCGATCCCATGTTCATTTTCTGTCTGTTCTATTTCCGCTGTCCATTTCAGGTCCCCAACTGTTGTACAACGACTAGAGAGCCTCCTTGCTCCGGCGCTGGCGCCATGGTGGACGTATCATGACCACGCTAACGATAATCCTTGATGAACTGAATCTGTACTTGCTCGATGTACCTGCGTGAAGCACTTTGTTATAAGCATTGTCGTACCCCTGGTCTTTTCGGCCTTTTAGTGACTAACTATTCCCAGGTGAAATACCATAGATCAACTCAGGTAACAGCAGTAAATACTCTCAGCCAACAAGGCTGAACTCATGAATGGATGTTATAATAACTGCGTGTCATACGAGTATTTTAATATCCTTAAAAGTATCGTGCCCTATGCTACCTACTTGATATACTCGGACGGCAGGTGTGGTGCATTGGTGCCTTGGCTGGAGATATATAGTTATGGCCTCCACAATTCAGACGGCCGAAGCGTAATCGACTGATTGAACTTCGGCTGCCTCACGGCACCAAGCTCGTTGTTTAATGCGGTAAATTATTATTTCAGAGATTCTGAAGGATTACAAGAATGCGGTAGGCCCATATTTGTGAGTCGGGCTTCGTTGTAAGGACCGGGATCGAGGGCTAGAGCGCAGTCTGGGACTACAGTGGCTGCTTGCGGCTATTCACCGAGTCCTTGAACCATGGCAGAACCAAGCACCAAGTACGTTCTTTGTTCAACAAAAGGTCGAGTCATCCATGGGATGAAATAATGAATCATGGCATGCAGTAAGCGGTGTTACCATAGCCCCTGAGCCTTGTTCTGCGACGAGCGTCAAAGGCCCAAAGCCCGCGACCTCTTGAGAGCATAAGGGCTGACCCAGATTATCAAGGCTGTTGAAGAGCCTACCAGCCACTGTTGATAGCTATCCAAGCTACCGACCTACGTAGCCCAAGCTTGCTTAACCAGAGCAACAAAGGGTCCGATTAGCGAGGTGGTGACTTGTATTGAGCGGTGCCACTCAACAGTTGCTTGATAGCCAACATAAGACGAAGGTGCCAGCCCATAGAACCGCATTCAGATCTCAGAAGCGAGGCCCCCGGCTTGTCTGGGTCGGCTCTGAAATGAGACTTCAGAGAAAGCACTTCGCCTCGTGGTCAGCGCCCACGAGGGCCACTCAGATTCCTCGTGCAGACTTTGAGGAGCACTACCTAGTCATCCGAGAAATGTAATGCAAGGGGAACGTCTGTCGATGGGCAAGTTCCAGGGGTTTGTCTACCTGCAGCAGCTCAGTCTCAGCCTACCACGCAAGATGCTAGGAGGCCATGAGCTTGATTGAACCGCAGACAGATCCGAGGTTGCATCACTGACTGCGGGGACTGGAGACAACCTGTGATCCAAACTTCCAAAGCTGTAATTTGGCAGCAGATACCCATTTGAGATACACAGAATACAAATTGAGTCCATTCATTAGCAATTCACAAAGACACCGCTGCGTTCTGGTGAGAGCGCGCGGGTTGCAAGTGGAGCGGCAAACCCTTCAGACTCGAGGACAGTAATGCGGCTCGAAGGAGCGCACATCGCAGAGGCGACTGTCAAAAGTGAATTAGTGCGTTGGTGGAATGCTGGGAGAGTGAGGATCGACTGGGGATAGCGTGGGGAAGGAAAATGCCTGGATGAGGATGGGGGTGAAAAGGCTGAGATGGGGAGAGAAGACGCGTGGGAGGGGACGAGAGGGGGCGAGCACTGCAGAGTCCAGAGAGTCGGCCAGCATCTGCAGCCGAAGCACTGGGGATCTTATTATTAGAACCTCAAAGTCAAAGGCAGCTCGGTAATCTTGTTCTGCCAATCAGCCGAGGGGAAAAGGCACAAATAAAGAGAGGGAGAATTCAGCAGAGCTTGACGTGTTTTGTGGTGATCCAGTGTCAACACCGGCTGCCCTATATAAAGCGCGCGTGCCCCGCGGCCTTTGCTCCTCTTGATTCTCGACTCCTTTCTGCTTCCACCATCTCTCCTCCACATCCTTCCGCTCGCCTGTCGCTGATCTCCCGATCTTTAACATCTTTCATCCCTCTTCTGCTATTCCCTTCTATCGTTTCGATCGTCCCTTTCTACCATGCCTCCCAAGAAAGCTCCCACCACGGCCAAGAAGGCCGCTGCTGTCCCGGTTCACACCTCCTACCGTGGTATGTTTTCCCTGATCTTTCCCCACCACCCCTTCGCATCACGATGAAAATCATATCGCTTTTGTCGCGAATAATTGCTGATTCGTCCTATATAGATATGATCAAGGAGGCCATCCTGAGTGTGAGTTGATCACGTTGTTTCTGGCCACCCTTGGATGACGCTGCCGGGCGGGAACAACCCCCGACCGTGACACGTCTCCCACCTGTTGATCATCCCAAACCTCAACCCTGGGGCTGTTTTCTCCATCGTAAACTCGATCGCTAACGTCTTCCGCTTTAGCTGAAAGAGCGAAATGGTAGCAGGTATGTTGTCTCGGCCTTCATTATCGCCTCAGTGCGCACCGCTTCTAAGCGTGGTGTCACCTCGCCGTCTTCAACCATCACGAGCTTGTCGCATCAGGTGCTGACCTACAACTTTCTCATGACAGTCGCCAGTCAATCAAGAAATATGTGCTGGCCAACAACAAGCTTGCGCCTGCTTCTCAAAACGCCTTTGATAGCCAGTTCAACAAGGCAATCAAGAGCGGTGTCGAGAAGGGCGATTTCATCCAGCCCAAGGGTAAGTCAACTCACTGTCGCATAGCCGTCCACTACCAATTCTCAATCCGCATTTTACTTCCCTTTCTTTTGAAGCCCCCCTCTTCCAGGCCAGCAAGTGGCGGTTACCGAATATAGCTAACCAGTCGCGTTTCCAGGTACCTCTGGTCCCGTGAAGCTCGCCAAGAAGGAGGCTCCTGCTAAACCCGCTGCAAAGGTAACGATGCCGCCTGATGAACTATGCATCCGACTTGCTAACCTCAGTCACAAGCCTGCCGCTGCCGTCAAGGCCGCTGCTCCCAAGAAGACAGCCACCAAGAAGACAGACAAGGCCGAGAAGCCTAAGACGAAGAAAATATCTGCTGGTGTCAAGAAGCCCGTTGGCAGGCCCAAGGCCAACACTGCGAAGCCCCGCAAAACTAGCACAACTGTGAGTCTCACTGAATCATGGTTCCTTATTATATTAACTTCTAAACAGGCGCCGGCTGTTGTTGACAAGCCCAAGGTCGTTAGCGTGACCAAGTCCGGTCGCAAGACCACGACGACCGCAAAGCCTGCCGAGAAGGCAAGCAAGAGGGCCACCAAGAGCAAGAAGGCCTAGGCATCTGCTTTCTCGGAGATTGTTTTGAGCGTCCCTTATGCTTTGAGTTGGGGTTTACATGATCTGCTCTGGTTTATACCCCAGGCTAGCCCCTTCCTTTCTCATGTAATTTCTTGTCGTGTTTATATTCCTTTCGTTTTATGTTTGGGAATTCTTTGTGCTGTCTTGGTATCTTGGTTGGGCTGGCGTCATGCGATGGACTTTCACTTGGGAATGATTTCGTGATCTCCCTGGGGTGGGTTGGGAATTGAATTGTCGTTATATCTAGTTTTAAGTTTTCTCTATTGCATTCCTCCGATGTAGAACCACAATCTCTAGCCTTTTCCAACGACAGTATTCCAAAGTGAAGTCTTGTGAGATATAAGGCGTTCAGTATTGATTTGGAAGAGCTGTGGAATGTGATAATATATGCTAAGAGATTAATGTGATCAAGTTTTGTTGATTGATCATACCTACGCACAAGCGTACTTGGTAATACGGAGTGTTTCTGGATGCCAACCAAGTAGGTAGTGAATAAACATTAACTGTAGTAGGTTTGTATGCAGCACTGCTGGATGCTACTACCCTAGGTACACTGTAGGTCCAGCCCGACACGGTTAGGGTTTCGCGACATAAAAGTTATGCACTCAGCCCGGGCTTAGGTAGTCCATATTTATGCAACTTAGCCTTATGCCTGTTTCGTATCTACGTAGTAGTATGCTTGGCAGCGTACATTAATAGAAATGTCGCAGCGGGAGCAATCAATAATAGGAGAGAAATCTGATCCTGTATTTGAGTGCAATCCTAAGATTTATACCCTATGAAATTCTGGGTCCGCATCAAGCCTCGCTAGGACAACAGCGAGGTGATAACGAGATGGGCGCGGAAATCACTCTTGATGATAGAGGACATCTGGTGGCTCTGGTTCTGTCAATATAGATAAAGTAATCGTCCGTCTGTATAGGTAAAGGGTATGGTCTAAATGGTGGAGATTATATGAGCCACGGACTGGCGCCGTTGCCCCTTCTTGCCTACCACGACTACGTAGGCAGTAGCAATAATGACCCCAATAGCAAACATTCAGGAGGTCCATCTTCTGGGGTGACAATTCTGAATCAAACAGGGGAAGCGGATGGTTTGTCAATTCATCTCTCCTCTTGTAAGTTACTCCCCAAACAGCGTATTTTACACGGAGTTACTGGAGTTACCGTACCAGAACCGCCCTGCTGGCTGCCCAGTGCGCTCTCACAGCTTCCGTTCCTGCTGCTGCTGTCCTTCCATCACTGTCGATTCTTCCCTCTGCCATTATTCCTGTTCCCCGTCTTTCTCCTTCTTGGTACCTCGACTTTGCCGATTCTGTGCTCTCCACTATCCCTCGCTCCTCTCGCCCTATCTCTTTCTCTTTATTTGATTTCCAGCTGCGCCTTTCACCTACCACTGCCGGGAGCGCTCTGCTGTTCATTGTCGCCCTGCCCTGCCCTGCCCTGGCTGTCGGAACATGATAATCGATCTCTAAATAATCTGCCACGCCGCGGCTGGCCGCTTTCGTGACCTGAAGGTGCTCCTTTTGGGTCCTACCTAACAATCCCACTTATTAGTTTCACTCGGCACTTTCCCGCAGTTGTCACGCAATCCATAAACCCAGGATCTCCGGCGGAATCCTTGACTGGTCCCTCTCGCGTAGTGTCTCTGCTCGCGACTCCCTCGTCCGTCCGGCCTTCCTCTTCAATTCTACGCCGCTCGCTCCCCCCGGCGTCCAGCTCGTGAACATGCCGTCCTTTTCGAACGAGTATCCTTCGCAGACGGCCACTGCTACCGCTACAACCCCCCGTTTACTCGGCGGGCGTCAAGAAAAAACGCATGATAAAAATCCAGTAGGAAACACTTTCGTTTGGACGAATTGGCCCAATGGTGACTCTGGCCACCTTGACACTCCGATGGATCGCCATCTCGCCAATGGCAGTTCTTACTCTTTGACTGGACCTCGATCAAGCGCCAGCTCCTACAATCGAGAATTCTTACAGTCTAAAGATGGAAGCTTGCACTCGTTAGGGAATGGATCGGCTCGCGAGCCGAGGGAGGGAAGGCCATTGTCCACTGCCATGGATAAGGAACTTCCTCGCAAATCTTCTGATGCGGGGGTCGGCTCAGCAACTCCTTCCATTACTAGCCATCAGGTTAATGGGATGCCAATGGGCCACAGATCACTCAACAGCAAACATGTGATCAACGGGGAACTTCCGCGACCGTCTGTTGATGAACTGGTTTGCTCAGACTCGACGGGTACTCCTGTGACGGCACGACTGTCGAACTCACTCCCGGACAACAGTGGTCGCCTTTCTCCAGACCACGGCGGCCTATTCTTGACTCAAAAAGGTACTTATCGGCATTCCTCTCCTCCGGTTGCCCCGGGAGTCAACCGTAGCAACACTCAAGACTCGGCGAACTCTAGCCTTCGACAAAGACATACATTGCAAGTCCCAAGGACTACCAGTGGCCGTCGAAGTAGTCGTGACCAACCGGACGAGGTGGCTTACAGCAGTGGTCGCCTTTCTCCAACGGCGGGAACACGCCGTCCATCTCTCGGACTAGTTCGCCGGACAACCAGAACCAACCAGTCCGATATATTGTTGGATGAAGCTAATCCTGACGAAGACGCAGCCCGCTGGGCGGAAGCAATCAAACAAAGGAGAGCGTCAAGGAGGAAACGCCGAGACGAGGAAGATGATGATAGGGTCGTTGTCGGAACGAAAGTTGATCGGAATCATGTTAACTGGGTCACATCCTACAACATGCTTACTGGCATCCGCTTTACGGTGTCCAGGATTAATGCAAAGATGGATCGGGAATTGACTCCTGCTGACTTTGAGGCAAAACACAAGTTTTCCTTTGATATGTATGCATGGATCATCCAGTCTTAGTGGTCCTTATCATTGTTCATCACTAATGTTCGTCTCTCTCACAGAACTGGAAATGAACTGACGCCATCTGCTCAGTATGATTTCAAATTCAAAGATTATGCGCCCTGGGTTTTTCGTCATCTACGATCGAAGTTTCGACTAGATCCTGCTGACTACTTGATATCACTGACGAGCAAGTATATTCTCTCAGAATTGGGTTCCCCAGGCAAGAGTGGCAGCTTTTTCTACTTCTCAAGGGACTACAAGTATATCATCAAAACGATCCACCACGCTGAGCATAAATTGTTGCGCAAGATCCTCCCCGAATATTATAAACATGTGGAGCAAAACCCGAACACATTGATATCCCAATTCTACGGTCTTCATAGGGTCAAGATGGCCTATGGCCGCAAAATTCATTTTGTCGTGATGAACAACCTTTTCCCACCACATCGTGATATTCACTCGACTTTTGATCTTAAGGGGTCTATGATTGGCCGTGAAGTGAGTGAAGAATATATCAAAGACCACCCACGGTCTACGATGAAGGACTTGAACTGGCTTCGAAGACATCGCCAACTAGAATGCGGCCCTGGCAAACGTGATTTTTTCCTCGCGCAGCTCAAGCGCGACGTGGAGCTCTTGAAGCGACTGAAAATTATGGACTATTCACTTCTTGTGGGTATACATGATTTGGAGAAAGGAAATGAGGAAAAACTCCGTGATAAAACCCTCCAGGTATTTCAACCTGGAGCTGATCGCGAAGAGGACATTCACCCCAACATGTTGATGCGCACCCCATCGAAGCTGGAGAACGAACGCAAGGCGCGCGAGCTTCGAATGTTGATCCAAAAAGAGCGTCCCGTGCCTCTCGATAAGGCGACTGCAAAAATGCCGGACGAGATTCTTGATGAACGCAAATTTCATGTTTTTTACTCCGATGACGGCGGCTTTCGAGCCACACATGAAAACGGCCAGCCTGGACAAGAGATCTACTACCTTGGGATTATTGATTGTTTGACACATGTGCGTTCCTTCAAGTTAATGTCCTCGGACGTATCGGCTAACCATTTGAGCAGTATGGCACGGTTAAAAGGATAGAGCATTTCATCAAAGGCTTGACCCATGATCGAACACAAATATCCCCAATCCCACCCGAGGGGTACGGAGATCGGTTTGTCAACTTTATCAGGAGAATTACGATGTCCAAGGAAGAAGCAGAGAGAAGCCGAGAGACAGAAGTGACCGAGCAAAACAACGACCAAGCAATATTGCCGACCCGAAATGAGACGTTAGAACACAATTCAATCGCCTCTACCCCCAATCACCAACCGACCGCCTCTGCATCTGGCCCTAGTGCACTCCCAATTGTTGATGAAGCCGGTGAGGCTAGCAGCGTTGGCGGACACAGCCAACGTAGTCCACGGTCTCCCTCGCCCCGCCTAAACAAAGATCTGCCATCACCACCACAAAACCATCTTATTCCGGAGCTGTCGGAAAAACAAAACGGCAATTCCCAGAATGGGCGCGATCTCTCAATCTCGATTTGATGGGTAGGAAACTCCTGACTGCCAACTGTGAATACCTCACCTCTCTGCTTTCCGTTTTTTGGCGATTTTTGATGATATCCCATTTGCCATGTTTCCATCTTTTCCAGGGCCACGGAGTGGATTTATGCAACGTACGCAACATCATTTCCCCAACACAGGGGATGATTGAGGCTTGCACAACTGATGCGAGCCAGTTTTCGGGCCATCTCACATCCCACATCGTTATGTCAGGCAGGTTGCTATGCGTTGGCCTTGTATTCCGTTTGCTTGCATTCAGCTTGATTTATTAATTTTGGAAGGGCATTCCCCTCAGCCCTCGTCGTGCCCTCACCTTCCCTTTCGTTGCTATAGACATGCGTGCATTGTCCGAATTGGGCCAACACTCCCTGAACTTCTGTAATTTTTTTATACAACTCTTGCAATTCTTTCTCTTACCCGTTTTCATTGTCTAAGGTGGCTTACTACCTACAAATTAGGCTCTACCTGGTTGCTTTATTGAAATATCTAGGCTCTTTGGATTGCCTGCAACATACCCATGTCACTTGTCGACCGCTGACTTTATATTTTCTTTTGTTTGATACGTGAACTATCCAACTGTTGGGTCTTTGATTTATACTTCACGGCTCACACTCTTTCCTACCTTCCTCGCCCGATGTAAATGCATCATCCTTGGCTTGGCATCACATTCTGGCTTATTCTTTCCTCTTCAATTTCCTTGTACACCGAAATGGCAACCGATGTGGGCTGTATGAGAATGTTTTGAGCGGCTTAGCCTTGTCAGTTGTTTTATTTTTCCCTCCCATCCATGGTCTTTTTCACACTTTGTATGTTTGTGGCAACTTGTCTATAGAAAAACTGATAGAAGAATTCGTATATTCGTGAAGCCACCAATGCAAGATAGACATGATGCTATAGGCAGATATTGGGATTCATAACATTTGTAGCTACTGTCATTAATGCACACCTGACCTCACTCTAGGATTCCTGATCTATGTGTTGTATACTGTACACTGCCATATATCCAGGCTGAGACATTGAACTCATATGCGAGGGAGATATGGCAAAAAAGAGCAGGCAGAATAACCAAACCAATGCCAAGACACATGATATAATAGTACAGAGATAGACACTAAACTAGGATCGAGGATAGCGCCGAATATTTACAATTCTATCCATTTAGTTGACGATTAACAGAGAATTGATCGACAGACCTTGGTGACTGGAAGGGAAGTGGCCACCAAGCTCAGATCCGAGTTGTGCCGCTGGTATGGTCGTCGAGGACGAGATGTGTACGATCTTATTTCCTCCGGTTCATGGTTTTTGTGCACATTTCAATTAGACCAGCCTTTGCTTCACTATCGGGAAACGAACTGATAGCAGCGATGGCTTTGTCTGCATATTCTTGGGCTAGAGCACGGGTCTGCTCAACACCGTTGGTGCGGTAGACAAGATCACGGGCCTAGAATGATTTGAAAAAGGGTTAGTTACCCGTGTTCGTCTTTCGAGGCCTGGGGAGTGTAGCAGGATTGAAGTATATAAACGTGGGGTTTAAGCGTACTCTTTGCACATCACCTTCGTGGCTAAATTTGCGACCAACCAAGGGACCCAGTTCGGGGTTTTGTTTCCACGCAAAAAGAAGGGGAGCGGTCGCAAGA
Source organism: Aspergillus incahuasiensis (assembly GCA_003719405.1). Taxonomy (NCBI): domain Eukaryota; kingdom Fungi; phylum Ascomycota; class Eurotiomycetes; order Eurotiales; family Aspergillaceae; genus Aspergillus; species Aspergillus incahuasiensis. Next base: position 30,601 of record RHLP01000185.1, on the reverse strand, counting down.
CCAAGTTCTAAATCCGCACCAGCAGGCTTGCCTAGTTCCATACCGCTAACTGTATAGTCAAGCATGTCATCCACGAGCTGGAACGCTAGGCCTAGATTGCGACCGTACGAATACGCTGCCTCAACCACATCAGGCGTGGTATGTCCAAGTAAAGCAGCTGCGCGGCACGATTTGCTGATAAGGCTGGCTGTTTTCAGATAGGTTTTCTGCAAGTAATACGAGATAGTGTCGTCCGTAAAAACGGGGCTTTTTTCGTCCTCGGCAGTGTTCTTGAGCTGCATAAATTCTCCTTCCACAAGATTGGCAATTACAGTAGCTAAGAGCTCTGTGACCTCGGGGTCTCGTAGGCGTGCAAGCGCAACGGACGCACGACCGAGCAAGAAATCACCAGCCAAGACAGCCATTTTGTTCCCGAACTCGATGTTCGCGGAGTTCGAGGAGCGACGAGTGATAGCGGTGTCAATGACATCGTCATGAAGGAGGGAAGCGGTGTGGATTAGCTCGGTGATCTCGGCGAGTCGTCGCTGGGAAGGAAGGATGTTCTCATCGCCGGCGAAATCGTACTGACCTTCTGTTGCGGAGGTCGAGGTGGATATAAACCGGTCAAGGTCTGGATTGGTATCCGCAAGCACCGAAGGCGAAGTAATGGGGTCGTTGACAGTCGCAGAACCTGGGACCGCATCCGATATGGAGCGATTGGGCCGTGGAACGGTCAACGCCGTTGCCTGCGACATGAGCAGCACCAACAGTGGCCGCATGTGTTTGCCCTCACTCCGAGTGTAATACTTTGCAACTTTATCCAACGTAGGATGTCCCGAGCCGAGCAGCTGACGGATATTCTTGCTGAGAAATTTGAGTTCTTTCCCTACAATCCTCAACGGATCGACCGATATTCCAGGAGGAGCTTTGGGCAAACCCTTGAAGAGCGTCTGAGCTGCAGATACGGCGGCACCGAAGGGAGAAGCATCTTTCCGTCTCGAGGGGTGAAATTTGCGCGATTGGAATTTGGATTGATCTAGGAGGAAGTCATTGCGGAGACATTGCCAGCAGATAGGTGTCTGGGGTGTGACCGGTGACGCGAGTGCCAGCTTGGGAGCTGGGACTGTGCGCGCTTTCATGCTCAATGTTGGCAAGTCGAGACGGGACGGCGGGCTAGTCAAGCGTATGCACGGAACAATGGTGCTCTGAGCGAAGTGCAGGCTTCGCCAGTCCGGAGGAAGCAGCTGCAGCTGTGAGACGTGGAGGTCGAGTCCGCAAGGCTGGGAAGTTTTTCTCCGGCGAGTCCAGGTCGGCCGCAAATCGGGCCGGACCGGGAGCGTCACCAAGCCTGGGTTGAGTCGCTATCAACCTCTCCAATTTAAGCCATCTACTTGTTGTCTACCTGCAGTTACAAAAGAACAAACATTCACTTCTGTAGATAGATAAAGGAAACACGGGGTACTGCAGCGATTGCTCTCAGGAAACCCGAGCAACGGAGAAATTTGCAATATGAACAAAAAGTAGAAAGACCTCTATCACCCCGAAACATACCAGACCACAAACCTGCGAGGCGAAAGAGGTATTTACATACGCAAATTGTCCGTAGAGCGCCAAGTGCTTAGATGGCATCGAAGTCTCCGCCTGCATCTTCGTCGTCTATGTCACCTTCCTGAATCTCCTTGGCCAGTTCCCTCTCACGCTCTCTCGCTTCCTGCGCGCTCTTCAGCTCGAGGCGATGCTGGTTCATTGGAAATCTCATCGCCTGTTATTAGAAACAACATATCAGCTGAGAGTTCGCGGAGTTACATATGCGATGAGTGTAGATTTACCTTGACGCTCTCGTCATGTAGGCCTAAGCAAGCCCTGATGCGCTCATGGAACACTTCGCCAGGTTCCCTGGTAGCGTATATATCTCCAACCTCCTTGCTCTTCATAAATCCACGCTCATGGTCCAAGCTTGCCTCGATTACACCGTCGCGAATTGCCTTCGCAACAATGTATTCGGCGGACTCTTCACTATCCAAGCCGAGGCGAAGGCAAATATCCCTAAGTGAAATGCGAGAATAAGAAAGAGACATCATGCGGATACCGGTTTTGATGACGTTCTGTCGTAGGCGTAGGATGAGGGTGTATGTGCCATCTTTCCGGAAGGTCGAACTGTACGTAGTTACAATGTTCAAAAATCCGTCTAAATCCCCAGCGCTCACGGCTTGAACGAGCAGGAAATAAGGGTGCAAGGCCCGTTCAAGCGCCGCCTGACGGAAGATCGCACGATCGGGAATGTCGCCCATCAAAAGCTCAACAACAACGAGCAGCTTGTGAGAAGCTTGGTAAAATCCACGCGCACTGTGGCTTGAAGGCGACTTCCTGGTGGCGCCGATCAAGTGTCCATGGGCCTCGGTGTACTGCAATTGAATAGCTCGGATGCGACCTAGGTAATATAGGTAACGGGCAATTTGGTTGTTCGATGCCGAAGGGGGAAATTGGTTGTGCGAAATCAGCAAGTCGGCTTGCGAGATATGGGACGTAGAGAGGTAGTTACGAAGGAGGAGCGTCATCACCGTAGCCTGAGTGTCAACATCCTTTCGTAAGACGGCCGTCCGAAGGGCCGCAAGGAGTGGCTGGCGAATGGAAGTAACCGTCGCAGCGGGAGACGGGGGAAGAGGCGTGATTTGCTCGAAGAAAAGCGAATAATAGAAGTACACACGGGCCGCAAGAGAGTCCAGTGTACGGCGGTTGAGCGCCCGAAGTCGTTCGATTGAATCGGTCGAAAACTTGGCGCCCTTCTGGAATTCCTTTCGGTCGTACAGATGAATCTGTACTAGGATGGACATATAGGTATCTATTTCGGGTAGAACCTCTTTCGAAGACGGCTTTGCTTTGTCATTGTTTAATTCCACCGTCGAGCTTGACCCAACACCATCGAACGCATTTGCTTGATCGATTGCACCCAGTAAGAAAGAGGCAGTAATACTTGATTTCGGATAGGTGCCGACGATGACTTCTGCAAGCACGTCCGACGTAACATGTTTGCGCATTGACGATATCGACCTCAGGACACGTAGCGTAAACCTAGGATCGAATTGGGTGACCGCGCGTTCAAGAAAACTGAAGTTTGTCTTGATGTCTAAGCCGGATTCCAAAGCAATCCTATTAGCATAGCTATATTGGAACAGAATTATGATGTGGTGAAACCAACCTTGAATGGCTTTCGCCTTGGGATCAATCTCTGACCCAGGCTCTTCATCTTCGGCGCCCTCCATGGACACATCACCTTCCTGGTCCTGGCCTTTGTCGCCGATTTCCCTGGAGCCCTTGGAGGGAGGCACTACAACAGTCATTTTCTGGTCACCTTTCCGATCCTTGCTGGCGTTGAATGAGGATGTAGGCCCACCTGCCGTATCCTCGTCCATCTCGATATCTTCAGACCCATTCATGCCATTCTCTGTCGAATCGGCGCCGTTGGTATGAGGCTGGTTCCGCTGTTCTCCCATACCGGAATCTGAAGCGGCGTTCGAAGATGCGACCTTCGTGGGCTTGACCTTACTGGTAGCGGCGCGAGTGGTCACCGGCTTATCCTTGTTGGAGCTCGAACTCTGGGAACCAGAGCGAGTCTTTTCACCGTTAGCTGACGAAGAGTTATCTGACTTGTTGTTGGACCGCAAAGAACGCTTCTCAGCTGGCATTTTCCTTGGCCTGTTTAGCTTCAACGCCTAGGTGATTGAAACGGGGACCGCGGTACCGGAAGCAGAACAAGGGGCGAGTGTAGGTGGTGATCCAAGTTGACGGTGATAAACGAAGTCTTGGAAGTCAAAGAAAGCCACAGAAATACCCAAGGCTAGGAAGACGAGAGAAATATGAGTGATGACAGTTGACAAAATCTGAAGAAAGTGGTTGATGAGTTGGTGATGTGATGTCAAGGCTCGTCTCTGGATGGGACAGCAAGAGATCCATAAGGAGCTTAGTCAGTATCAGCTCGGACAGCCTTAGCTTACCCACGGCAGCCTAGCAACCGATACACCCAAACACTGTAGCAAGAACCATGCATAATAATTTCATACTCTTCGACATTTTGAACTAAGTGCACAATTGTCGGTTCTAGGCTGCTTTCTTTGCCTCTTGATTTCCGCACTGGTCAAAAATAAAATAAAATAAGAGTCTGAGGCGACAACAACAGGAACAACAACAATCTCTACGTTGAGCTCTCGACGAAACACGCAAGCGGACTTGTTGGCGACGAACCCTGGACATCAAAGTCTGCGAAGACCGCGAACTGGCTTAGAGATGCCACTGCTAGAAAATCATTTGGAGCAGATTATGCTCTCATCGAATGCAATTTCTGAACTTCCGTGAGGATCACTGACTGGTCACCGTCTCTATCCGCGTGCCCCGTGCTCACATGGCAGTCAGCTTCCCCAAGCCACGGATCTTCACAAATGCGCTCCTTGGCACCCACGATATCACTGCACTGATTCGAGATACAGAGGCTCATGAACGAGCCTTATTCCAGAGTGATCCGTCCGTCAAATCGACCCAGAGAAAAGCCACAAGACGAACCACGCAATTTCAGCTTGAGCTAGAAACCGAGTCTATGGCTAATCGGATTTACTCAGCTCGAAATAACAGAAATCACTCGGCTGTTGCCCGTGTCCTCGGCTCTGATATGATGGATGAGATCAAACGTTCTGCTCGAGGCTCGGGCAATGGGGTTCGCGGTGAGGTCAATGTCGACGTCTTGCTCAAAGGTGCAGAAATACTCTGCGACGTGTAGTAAGTCTACATTTAACAAGCGTTTGCCTTTGTTTCTAACTGCAGCGCAAGCCCAGTCACCGGCGCCCAGGATAAGATAGCTGGTCTTCGGTACCGCAACCAGCTTATCTCGGGGTCAATCACAGGTTTGGAAGAGCGAGTAAATAGGAATACGATTGAACTAGAAAACATGAGCCGCTCTTATGACGATGACTACGATGAGCTTGGAGACGCCGATCCGCTGGATACTACTATGGGAGAAGTTACCGATGCCGAGCTTGAACAGGAGCTGGAAGAAATCCGGGCGCTAGAGAGAAAGAAGCGGGATCTGGAGGCCCGTGTCCACGGATTGGAGCGCGATCTGGGCGGCATCATCGGATGAAAGCATGAGATTTTGTCATCTCCCACCTCGGATTTTCGGGACAGAGACTCAAATATGCGCTGTCACCAACACAAGGTTCTATGCGTAAGAATCATCGGAGCTTCCTGGAATTAATCACCGCTATAACTGCTTTCTTTGAGCGAAGCAAAATATGGAGGTGAATGGACCTCGCTAGAACCACCGCATCAGATCAGCAAACAGAAGCCAGGTGGTTTGACTTTGGATGTGATAGTTGTCGCCGTCTTCGAAGCTATCAAGGTTGAATTCGGTGCTACAACCTTCCGAGCACTACAGTAAGATGGTTCATTGCGCTTTCTTATGGTATATGGCCCTCTAAATGGTGCGCGTAAATTGGGAGTTGGTAAATATGGGTATCCCGGCCAAAATAACATCACGATGTGGCGATCTTACACAGGAATATATGCAATGAAACTGCTTTGCGCCTTAATAATCACTCTCGGTCTCAAGGAGAAGCAATTGTATTATCGTAAAATTTCATGAAATTCAACTGACTGCATCCCGATAGTCACTGAGATATTTGGGCCACTAGTACGTAGTGCCAAGCCTGGGGCTCCGGCTCCAGAATCTCCCCGTCATCCCTCACCTTAGTGCTGTCAACCAAAGTGTTTTTGATCATTTCAACCTGTATCTTTGAAGCCTAACTGCTTTGAAGCCGAGTAACCTGATATTCAATCTAGACCATCGTTCTTATCTTCTAGCAGGCTCTGCGCCTCGTCTACAAAATCAAGCAAGCGGCCGAGCCTTCGACTTTCCGGTATCGACATTTGTGTCGACTCCTTCACCTCATCATCGCAACGCCGTTTACATCCACTCATCAGACTAGTGCCTTAGTCCCTATCCTATCGATATGGAAGGCGCTCAGGCTTCAAGTCCTCAGCAGATGGTGCCCCAACACTCAAATCTCATCCGCACGGATCAGGTGCAGAAGTTGCCTCATCTCAATGACCAGCAGAAAATTCAACACACCCAGATAGTCCGTAACTTCTGGGAAATCCTCAATAGCCGCGACGCGCAGACTACAGAGTACCAACAAGCGCACACAAGGCTATCTCAACTTTCACAATCCCTGATGAAAGGCATGCGGATGTACCAACAGAATCGACAGTTACAACATCAGCAAATGCAGGCTGCCTCTGCAGCGCAGGGCCAGCCAGTTCAGCGATCGCAGTCCGTCAACCCGCAAAATTTCGCCCAGCTTCTCCCTCAATTCCAACAGAAAGTCAACTCATTACAGTTATTCCTCCCTCCCAACATTTCAAGCGAACAAGCAGGGACGTGGCTTCCGGAGGCCAAACTCCGGTACGGCATCGCGCTTCAAAAGCAGGAAATTGGACGAGCACGATTGAGCGAACTGCGCCAACAACACAGCCAGCGTCAAAGTACAGGGAATTTGACGCCGGAGGAGATGCAAGAATTCAAGAACCGCCAAGTTCAGGCCGAGAAACTTTTCCGCGAAGGCAGCGAATTCTTAACGAAATTCAAAGAACAACAAGACGTATTCAAGGCGCAGCAACAAAGGGCAGGTACGCAGCACCCGGGCCAACAAATCTCACAGCAAAGCGGCGCTAGGCCGGCAACAGCAGCACCCACGGCATCAGCAGGCCCAACAACAGCTCCGACGGCGGCTCATTCTGGACCAACGCCGGCAGCGCATACTATCAATTCTGCCGTGAGTGCTGCACGAAACCAAGCAGCTCAAGCAGCAATGTCACTCACTCCGCAATCGAGCCAGGCGCCGACCAATCAGGGTATCACCCCTGCACCTGCCGTTGCTGCTGGCACGCCACAGCAACCTTCGCAGCCACAAATGCAGGCGCAACAGAATGCTCCTGTATTCAATCAAGTATCCGCACCAGATGGCTCTGCTCCCACTGTTTCCACCCCTCAGGCTGCAAATGTACAGGGACCACCGCGGCCTTTGTCTCAACAGGCTGCAATGGCGCAAGCAGCACAAAACTACTCGAACAACACTAATGCCAATGGTATCAACAATACAAACGTTGTCCAACAACAGAACATGAACCAGCCCGCTGTTAATAGCCATGCTCATCCGCAGGGCTATATCCAAAATCGGTCGAACGAAAACTCAGCACGTAACGTCAACATGGCGATCCCAAAAAATCTCAACGTCCCCCCGCCAAAACCAGTTTCTATGGCCCCAGACCGGCCAACTTTGTCTAGTGGACCCAGCCACGCTATGGGTATGATGGGCCAACCCGCTATACAGAAACATCCAGGCTATGTTCTTGAAGGTGAGGGCCAGCGCGTTCTCAGCAAAAAGATGCTTGATGTTCTGGTTCGCCAAGTAACAGGTGGAGGTGAAGGTGAGGGGCTCACACCCGATGCGGAGGAGGTAAGCTCAAACCCGCCGATCTCATTTGTCCGTCTGTCACATGGGCGGACTTATATTGAGCTAAATACACTAAACCTTGCAATGATTGTAGTTCATGCTTCAAATGGCGGACGATTTTGTTGATGATGTAATTACCGCTGCCTGCCGTCTTGCCAAGCTCCGCCATTCCTCAAGCCTTGAAATCCGAGATTTACAGCTTGTCCTGGAACGAAACTACAACATGCGCATTTCAGGGTTTTCTACCGATGACCTCCGCACTGTCAAAAAGCCGCAACCTACGCAAGGCTGGACCCAAAAGATGTCGGCGATCCAGGCTGCAAAAGTCACTCAAGGAAAGGCAGAATAAGCTTCTGGCTCTTTTTTTCTTATTTTATGCCCTCTTGATCTGATGTGCAATACTTAAGATTGATGGTCATATCAATTTTCTTTCGCTTTTGATATGTCTTGTTCTCGAGGAGTATGCCTCAAGCAATACACTTCCAGTCGCCCTGACGCCGACATGCTGCACCTGTTTTGTTGATCGTATCTTCAAATTCCTAGGTTATTGGGGCTCTTTTTATTGGCCTACTGATCGCTTTCCCATTAGACTTTCTTTGGAGGCGGATTTAAAATGCTTCACGTTGCTCTGACATGACTCGATCTGTATACCCGCAATGGCTGGCTGGCGTTACAAGGGCGTCATTTGATAGCCAAAGCGAAATAACTGGCATTATCTCTGTTGAGAATAGTGGGCACTTTGGTAGTAATGTTGGATGCTCACCTGTGAGCTACAACCAGCTACTATATTCATGTCTCATACTGACTCTGACCGTATTGACATTTGTGGTCACCGGGAATCTACAATACGTTAACATACCTTTCTACAAGATGGTAAATCCATTATCAAAAAAGGTCTCACGCCGCAATTTGTATTGTTATGCTTACCTCGTAGAGCTGCAAAACATTTTCCAGCGCGAAGAATGACTAGTGTCCATCTCAGAGCATATCTCAGTCCTCAATACTACTTCTAAGCGTATTCGCTCCGCCACCTAGGGTTGATTTCAGTAAGATGCTATTCCTCGGTAGTCGTCATGACAGGTATAAACTTGTTCACTAATCTTGGATGATTTGAGAAGAGGAGCGTGCGCATGTGCTTTATATTCAAGGGATAACGGCTACCAATCCAAGCATGCATTATAAGCTTACAGTAAGTTTTATTGATGTACCCCCTTCGTCAGGGTTATACTAACTCTGCACCAGGCCAGGTGTACATATAGTATACTTAACAGAGGCTGCTAAGAATCGCAAACTCCTTTGCCATGTCTCCTTTACCCCACATAAGTAATGGATATAAGGGAACATGGTTGACTGGGAACCCAGGCACCCTTGGGCCTCAAAAAAAACAATTGCGCACTATTTGCAAAGAAAAGTAAAAGACCTACCCAAAGTAACTCTGAGCTTGCAGCAACGCAAGTAAGGACCATGACTAGTTAGAAGACACTTAAAGGACAGGTTTGAATCTGGAAGTTGGGGTGTGCATAGCATGGAACCTAGAATCCAGAAATACATTCAATCAAATCAAGCCTTGGGTAGTAAAGGACCCCAGGGAATCTGCTACACCAATGTTAGACCGACCAAGACTAAGTTTGTAATCTCTGGGAAAGAAAGAAAACAGAGATGTATGACAGCACTTAAGAGGACATAGAAATCCATTGCTTATTCACTGGTGGGGTGATTTCAAATATAAGTTTCTTCAATTGGTACTACATAAACATGTAAGTGAATGGGTAAGTGAATGGGTAAGTGAATGGGTAAGTGAATGGGTAAGTGAATGGGTAAGTGAATGGGTAAGTAAATGGGTAAGTAAATGGGTAAGTAAATGGGTAAGTGAATGGGTAAGTAAATGGGTGAGTGAATGGGTAAGTAAATGGGTAAGTGAATGGGTAAGCAAATACATAAGTAAATGTGTAAGTAAATGAGTTAGTGAATGTACAGAGTGAATGCTAACCGTCTCCCTTAAGAGAAGGCCCAGAAGTTATCTGCTCACATTAAGTATTTAAACCCATCCTTTTTTCATTCTGCCTTTAATTTTTACTTTTCAACCTTTACCACCTCTTCTCTCCTTACCTCTTCTCCCCTTACCTCTTTGTATCTTGTCTCTTCACACCACACCTTTTCGCACCTTCGCACCTTCGCACCTTAGCACCTTAGCTCTTCTCTCATACTCTTCACTTGTCCACCTCAAACAGTGCTGAATTGGAAACCATCTTTTCCCCTCAGTGGCATCACAATGAAAGCCCTTACCAACAACCTCTGGGCAATCATTGTCTGCATTTTGTGCATCCTTCTAGCTTGCACCACTCCTGTTGAAGCTGGTAGCCGCCTCTGGGAACCTTCTCGTCATGTGAAATCGATCAGTCCCCGTTGGGGTCATTTCCCCCATGAAGTGGGAATCTTCAAAGTTTGGCCAGATAAGGTTATTCCTCTCTGTTACGAAAGTCGCGAGACGGAGGATAGGTTGGCAGAATGGATCGATGCCGCAATGGAGCTGTGGTACTCTGCCGGGCTTCCCACCAGCTATAGAGTGGAGAAGGCTTCACGCCTGAAGTGTACCACGCAGCAATCAAAATGCCTAAGGGTGATCTGGGATGATCATGGGATGGTCACGGACACTGGAATGCTTGCCATTGGGGAGGGCTCAAGAATGACGATAAGCGTGCGAGGCGATCTGCTTGGGGACGCAGCCACCAACATTGCCCACGAACTTGGACATGCTTGGGGACTCTGGCATGAGCATCAAGTCAAAGAATTCTGGGCCCCTAATAGCAGGGACAAAGCTTTCAAATTTTGGTGCCCCGCTTTGTGGGATTTTGAAGAGAAGACCCAAGGCCTGGCACATCACGAAATATGGGGAGAAGAAGGTATCTGCCGCTCTTGGTGGGTTGCCCTGGCACATGGATTCAGCGGTACAGAATACTTGCCCAGGACGGATGTCATATCACCGCATAGCATGAGCGCAACCGAGGACGACGTCGACTGGAAATCTATCATGATTTATCCATCTTGGTTAGGCGGAAGTATGCTGGGCTCTCCACTAATCCGCGCGAATGGAGATCCCATGAGGAGCAATTTTGTGCCGTCATCGCTAGACGTTCAAGGGATAAGACACATATACGCGTCCGAGCGAGAGTATTCAGATGCACAAGTGATGCTCCATAACGACCCTCGCTCTCCGAAATTCGAGTCGTTCCAGCGAATATCCTGCAACGAAGAAAATGGACCCTAAGACTTGAATTTTCGATGGCTGAGACCCCAGCCGGGCACGGCCACAACGACGTTTGGAATCTTGGTTCGAATCGAGCCAGCTTTGCAGCTGCGTGGATAAGGATCCTTGGAAAGCAAACACGTACCGTCGAGTCCTCCTGTACACATTTCCTATGTTTGGTTTGTTAGTTAATCATTTCGAATCTCTTCCGACGTCGATGTTTGGGAACGCAACGCAACGCAAAACGCCGCAACACCAACCGACTGGCCGAATCCCCGAGAGAAGAATTTCTCATCCGTTTTTCACCAAAAAGACCAGAAAAACCAAAAATAGAGAAATCACAAGTTGTTAGTTTTCGTTTGTATTGATGCTCCCAAGGTCCGTAGGACTTGAACTGTATTCGTATTGATGGAGAGTGGTAGAGCGCCAAACTTGTAGCTAAACCTGACGTAAGGTCAGCAACTACCTACCTATCTAGAAATATAGCAAAGCGGTACACCACTTCATGCATGTAAACACCCTAAGTTTCACAGCGATAAAAGGTACCGTAGACCCACAAGACCAGAGTATAACCTATAATATCCGCAAGTAAAGCAACCTAGAAAAAGCAAGACTCGAGTGAGCTGGCGGCATATTCGAATGCCACTCGAAGCACGTCCGTCGAATCCTTCCGTGGCGGGCCCGAGAAAACAACATCGTGAGCAGTGAGACAGCATGATTCACTAGAATAAACCGTAGTCCGGGTGATCGAAATACTAGAAAAAAAGATGAAAAAAGCCTACTTCATGGTGATCTCCGGCCCGGCCGTTGAACTTACTCCAGGTGGAGCAGGTGCGAGGTTTGGCCGGGGTGCCAATTCCACCATCGGCGCCTTGGCTCCGCGAGTGCTGTTTGAACCACCACGACCAGAAGTACCTCCGCCTCGTCCTTGTGATGGAGTGCCACCTGCTTTGTCCAGCTCTGCTTTCTTGCTTTGCCGAGGCCGGCGATTGATATTGCCTCCTCTGGAGCCGGGACCGCGTATGGGAAGACCGGTTTCTTGAGAGATCGGAATTGCAGCCGCCAGGGGCAGCTGTTGATGCGTTGTCGCTGGAGCCCGACCTCGACCGCCACGCCCTCGTCCACGCCCTCGTTTGATGGTACCATCCGCTCTGGACCAGCTTGTTAGCTTAAGGTTCGTGTAGAGTAAAGAATGAGCACATACCTTTCAACCTGAATCTTGTCCCCTTCAGGTATTAGGGGACCACTGTACACAAAGAATCCGTCCTTACTTGCAGCGGCCTGCTCCTGCCAGACCATTTCGCTATCGTCCACAAAGGGGTCCTCACGGTCATACTCCTCAATTTTCCTTCTGCGGCGCTTCTTCGTGCCCTCCGCTGGCTCATTGAGTTTCGCAGCCGCGGCACTCAGTGCGCCATCGCCATCCACTTCACTATCGCGCTCAGCGTCGAAGCTCAGATCCTCATCTGCGCTTTCTCCTGCTGAAATTCCTCGCCCTAATCGGTCGTTCCGCTCTAGAGCAGCACCCGCCGCAGCTACACGAGCCATTCGTTCTTTGTGTGCGGCTAATCGTGGATGAAGGGCAGCAAATCCATATTGTTCCTCTGCCAAGCGGGCAAAATTCACAATTTGGTTGGGATTTCCTTTGAGAGGAACATGTACGACGATATTAGGCGCTCGTTGATCAGGCTTATCAGAGTTATTATCATCCACTCCGAATAAAGCATTGGAAATAAGACCAGAGCCCTGCGGCAACGGAGGGGCTTCCTTCACGGGGCGAGATGGCTTTGGGGACGGCGGTTTCGATGAGGGCTCCGTTGGAGTCTTGGATTCCTTCTTAGATGCCTTTTCAGCCGCCGTAGGGGCGGGACGCTCGTTATCCACCTCCATTAGCGTTGGTCCTGACGACATTTGGTGCGGTTGTGCAGGTGGGACGGAGTCGGGAGCAGCAGGTGGAACCGGTGGTTGTGACAACTGTGGCGGTTGCAATGGTTGTGACGATGATATGTGGCTGTGAGGTTGAATTTCCTGGGAAGGTAGAGTTGGTGGAGGTCCATACGGAGATTGATGCCCGTAAGGGGAGGATGACGAAGGTAGGTGAGTTGGGGCAACTGGTGGAGGAGCGATTGGCGTTGGAGGATAGCTGGAAGCGGCGCGACTAGGTGAGCCGTATGGACGTGGAGCATACTGGAGTGGTGAAGTATTTTGAGGAGGATCAATGATACTAGAGATTGCCGGTGAAGCACTGGCACGGAAAGGCCGCGGTGACACCGGACGCGTTGGAGGGCTGAAGGAAACAGCAGCCGAAGCCGGAGGTGGCACGGTGGCCGACAGGCTTGCTCCAAATGCAGATCGAATTGGATCGTAGTTTTGCCCGCTGCTGCGCTGGGGTGGAGGTGCCAATGGCTGGGATTGGGGACGAGATGGTGGTGCAGAGACCATCGTCGGGTAAGGCGGTGACGTCGTAGGCGTTGGAGCTTGAGGAGCAGCGGGCTGAGGAGGGTGAATAAGCTGAGACGTCAGATCAAGATGTCGTGACTGCGGCATCTGGGATTGAGGTAGGAGCGAAGGCTGATTTGTTGAGGATGGTGCAGTCGCAATTGGAGGACTGGGCCGCGGAGTAGGAACCGACGGAGTGGTCGCGGGCGCAGGAACCGGGGACGAGATTGGAGCTGTCGAGGCTGCAGCAGAGACGGCAGGGGCCGCGTCAGGGCTTTGCTTCGGCGGCGTACCTTCTAACTTGGGTTTCTTGCGGGGATTCGACTGGGCGGAAGTAGGGTTGTTGGAAACAGACGAAGACTTGTCCCGCGGACGACGAGTCGACCGCTTGGGTTCCTTCTCCTTCTCCTGCTCTTTTTCCTTTCCCTTTTCCTTTTCCTTTTCTTTGTCCTTGTCCTTATTATTGGCTCTCGCCGACTTTGTAGGCTCTTTGCGATCTGTTTCCGCGACGTCGTCCTTCTTCCGACGCGATCGTCGGGCACGAGTTTGGGCTTCAGCAGGGGGTTGTGGCTCGTGTTCGTCCTGAGCCGACCAAACGGGCGGCCCCGTGGACATCGTGGAGGAACTCAGCGAAGTTGGTTCATCGAAACGGCGCAAGAGCGGCTAGGGGCGACAGCGCGGGCTGATGTGGGGGATGGAGCCGGTGCAGTTGAAAATGGGGAAATTGCGTTATCTGGAGATAAAAGCCGTCGGCTGATTTTGATGGAAAGAGACGAGAAACGATGGAAATGCGTTTAGGAGATGGAGGTCGGGGTGGAAAGGTTGGTGGACGGCGGAGTGGATGAAGAAGGGAAAAGAACACGAGGAGAGAAACGGAGCCAGAGGCCGGAAGAAAAGGGGAATCGGCAGGCGAAGACAAGCAGAATCAAGACAGCAAGAAGGGATGAGGTAGGGCTGCAATCAGATGGCAGTATGGCCGATAGTTGCAGTATCCCACCTTGTGAAAGGGGGAGCAAGCAAATGAGGATCTTAAGACAAGAAGCAGCACGCGGGAGTTTGACGTGGCTCTATCATTGGGGCGGAGTTCCTATTGTTGGTGTTCAGTTGGCGACAAGAATAACCGGATATCATTTGTATGTATAGAACCGAGTTTGGCGACCGCCCATGCTTCAAGGTGCGCTGCCATCTCCAACAGAGCCCCTCCACAATCAGAGAGAGCCGGAGTGGCAGCAGTTAGCTAGAGCTATATACTACATTTGGGAACAGATAGTCCACCATCGCAGAGCAAGCAATGTCTGGACAGGGCGAGGATGGAACCGCCTGGGATCTGGTGATGCAGAATTCCGAGCTTCTTCATGGCCGATCAGATGATCCCGCGCGCTTGTCCTTTTCCGGAGCGCTAGTCACGGGATCCTCTACGCCCGGTTGGGACTAGACCTGGACGTTAAACTTTTGAGCCGCATGTTGAGTCAGCAGCGGTTTTCTATCTTAGCGCATCCCACTTGGCGCCGCCCGGAATCTCGAACGACGATTAGCTTCATCTTCACTTTACCTCGCCGGAGATTCCGTGCGCATCGAACCATGGCTTTCCACGGCGAACGCTTTGACATCGATCTTGATTCCGATTCCGAATCTCCGGCTCCCACTTTTGCGATTCCTGGCGTCATTGGAGAGATCCAGGAACGTTCCCCCGCCGCACCTCCCGCACCTCCAACTCTCAAGTCCGCCAGTGGCTTTCCTGCCCATCGCCGTCGCGCTCCTAAGCAATCCACTTTCAAACAGCGCCAAAATCAGCCCAGAGCTTCAGCCGCAGAACAAAGCAACCCGAAGTCCGACACACAAGATGAGAAAGCGGCCATCGGAGAACAGAATCGCCAGCAGCTGGCATCTATGTCAACGGCAGAAATCCAGAAAGAACGCGAGGAACTAATGTCTACACTGGATCCTTCCCTACTCGAACGATTTCTTCGCCGGGCTCGTATTGATGACGAAGACCCTCCGCCCTCGTCCTCAACCACCGCAATGAACAAGGACGCCAAATCCCCGCCAGCTCGCGCTTCAGAGCCCGGCCCAGCGTCAGTTCCAGCCCCTGCTCCTGCGCCGCCGTCGAATCAAAACACAAAAGCGAAAAGCGCCTCTCCTTTAAATAATACCCGAGACGATGCCCCTCCATCGAAAATCCCAGAAGACCTCCACCCAGCAGCAGACTTACCACCCTCGGGCTCCGTCCATTTCCCTACGCCTCCGTCCCGCGGGACACAAATGCCAACATTAGACCCCAACTCGCCATCCTTCCTCTCAGACCTTCAAGCACACTACTTCCCGAATATCTCGCACGACCCATCATCGCTCTCCTGGCTGCAACCGCCGTCCTCAGAGCCAGACGAACCGGGCGCCCCTCCCTCCTCCGCCTACCACCCCGGTAGCAGCGCCGAAGCCGTGCACCCCGCATCTCTCCGATTCTCTCTAATCGGCACAATCCTCTCGCCTTCAACGTCGCTCTCTCTGCCAACAACATTAGGCCTGCATCATCATGGCGAAGACCCTCACGCCGCAGGATACACAATCCCCGAACTCGCGATCCTCAGCCGTTCCTCGTTCCCCGTGCAGCGCTGCATCGCCTGGCAGGTCCTCGGCCGCATTCTGTTCCGTCTGGGTAAAGGCCAGTTTGGTGAGCGTGGAAGTACACTGGTTGAAGGGCTTTGGTTTGTTATTGAGCGTGAGGGAGTCGTGGCCGGGATGCTGGAAGAGGCAGACTCATCGGCTTCCTCGTCTGGTTCCCGTGCGGAGAGTATTTCCACCGCTACAAAGGAGAATCCGCAAGATGATCCTGGCGCGAAGGGGAGTAGTCTAGGACGACATGCTAGTGCGTCAGCTTGGGCTATCGAAGCAGTCTGGCTATGGCAGATGGGTGGCTCAGGTGATAGGGGGATCCTCAAACCCGGTGCGATTCGTTCGCAGTAACCATCCGACCGCTGAATATACTTAGAGAATATAGCCTCCGCATGAGGTAGAAATATCCCCTAAGTTTTTATTTGTATCATAATGATGAACGAAACATAGTCATTGAGTATCTGAAAAGTACACAAGTATCCGAGGAGTATCATGCTAGCAAAGTCAAGCCTTCTGGTCAGTAAGAACGCTCCTAATAACAAGTCTCACAGCCCATACTCCCAACTCCTACCATATAGTATCAGTACACATAAAGCATGTTGTCAATCCCTCAGTCTACGGAATCTCTGCTCCAGCCTGAACCCCCCAAATCTTCCATCTCAGCTCCTCAACATAATCCCTCCTCAGCCAGAGCCCACTCGACACCGCAGATCCAGACTCATCCCTCTCTCTCTTCTCCTCATCACTTTCAGACGGGAACGAATTGTCCGCATCTATCCACGCGAACAGCAGTCTCAGCTGCCAGAGCCGGTCGCGATTTTCGTCGGGGTTAGCACCACGGCCTGTCGCTGCTTGTATGACGTTTTGCACGGTGCGCTCGGTCGGAAGCTTGCTGTCGACGGCGGATTGACGGAGCCAAGGGGCATCGTGCAAGGTTGGGGATGGGCGCGGTCGAGTACTGAAAGAGGACGGGAGGACGAGTTCTTTCTCACGGGCGTCTAGGAGGCCGTTCAGGGAGTCCAGCTGGAAGATCCAGTCCCAGATGCTTTGGGTTGCGGGTCTTGCTGTGAACCGGTGGGATTTCTTGGAGAGTAGCGCGGAAATGTTTGGTAGTGCGGGGGGCGGGAGACCCTTGCCCTGGTTGGAGGTTGAGGTTGAGGTTGACGAGAGGATGTCTTGCGCGCTGCTCAGCCCAGCCAATGTGGAGCAGAAGAAGGAGGAGCCGGTTATTTTGTAGGCTGCTTTTCGCCGTAGGTAGATGGACTGGTCGCCTTGTTGGAATTTCTCGCGGACTTCTGGGTTGGAGGCGAAATCTAAAACCAAGGGCCAGTAGTCTGGGCTGAGAACTTCCACCTTGGATACGCGGCTCAAGTCAGGTAATAAGCAGGGCGCGGTGAAAGTCTCACTGAGACCGTCGGAGTTTGTTATAGTGATTGGTATTGATACTGGTCGTCTGGAATCGAGATCACGTGGAATGATGCAGCGTGGCTCTGCAGCAAGGACCCATAAATGACGGAATGCTTGCAAATGGCATTTGTTATCGAGCACTGTCGTGGGGAAGATGGGGTAAAGAGAACAAATTAGGGACGCGGTTGCGAGATTCGAGGTGCCTAATGTATAGCTTCCTCCGCCTAAGAACAACATGCCGATGGCCATATGAGCGGCCATATGACTTCCATATGGTGTATCTGGGTCCACGCGGCCATGAAGCGAGCGTAGACGCCGGAACAAATCCAAGTCTCCAGTTCCTGCCATGACAGCCGCCAATGACAACGCAACGACGTCTTGGCAATGGCGGACGGAGTTCCGCGCAAGCCTTGCGTCGTAGTTAGCTGCTGGAAGCCGAGAAATACGGATGAACTGGTCGAGATAAGAGAGGAGAATATCACGGACAATCGGTTCCGGCGAGCCAGCGAACCGAAGGCCAAGAGCGAAACAAAGACCGGCGATGATGTTGAAGAATGGCATATCAGTGCTCTTTAGTCGTCGCACACCAGTCAGTCGGTAACGGCGCCGGTACACTTCTGGGAGACTCTCAATAAACCAATCATCACAGGCTTGGATACGGCCCCACATGATGATATGCCTGGCCAGAGTGCGCAGGAGGAAAAGGTCCGGCCGTACATAGTCAAAGCGAACGGTGGTGTCGGGGATGTCAACCTTTTGTGCCAGGGTCTCATCGTTGGTCTTCATGAAGATGATCGCCAAAGCAATCGTTGCGCCAGCCGTTGCTCGGTCGAGGACGTGGGCTAGATCAACGTTCTTAGTACCCACGGCCACAGCGAGCAGCCTTTCAACTATGTGCATGTCCCGCATCCCCTTCAGATCTTTGCCTTTGCCCAAGTTTATGAATCCAAGTGCAAACCCTGCAGCCAAGCGATATCCTTCATCACGTAGACCCTCGTCGGTTGCGGATCCTTCCTCCGGGTCCGCGTTCTCGATTTCCGAGAGCATGACTTCACTCATTCGCCGATGTTGAGAATTGCAGTATAAGAGACCAATTCCCATGATTCCAGCGGTCTGCGTAAGTGGAGATAGGTTGAGTTCGGCCGCTCCCATAGGGAGCATCCTCGTGACATGTACGGACAACAGTCGGGTAACCAGTGTATCCATTGTGCCGAGGTAAGACGCAGATAGACCAAGCAATAGACCTATCGAGGTCATTGTATGTTTGGGTGTTAGGTACTTGAAAGCAACCCATTTAGCGAGCGATCTTAGATGTCCGTTAAGGCCCAACGCCAGAAGGAAACCAGCGTGTCGGTTTGTCAGATCTTGAGGCTTGTTGAAAAGAATCCACGACGTATCAATCCCTTTAGAATTCCTCGAGATGGCGAGACCGGTAGATACCCCGTTGTGAAAGAAGGCCCAGCAAATCTTCTCTTCATGGAAAGAAGCTCTGTCTGCGCTTATAGTCACGTTCGAAGGTTTCATGACGCACTGCAAAGAGAATGATGGTATAGGAAGCTTCTCGGTTAACAGAGGAAGACGACCACTGAAAGCAAGCATGGCCCGTCCAGTGGGGATGGATAACGTGCGCAAGGTGACCAACTGTACGACTTCTTTTTGCGCCTCAAGCAGGTCTGAGTCAGTCCACTCAGGCTCCGGTGTGCACTCCGCGGCAGGGGCCTTTGATTGATTGAGCAACCGTGCCGCTTCAATGAACCGCTTGTCCTCGCGGAAGATCAGCCTTGTTACAGAGAAGCGATCAGCTTCCGCGGAAGCTTCAAAGGAGTTGATCGCGTCAATGTCCAGTGCAGAGTTGCTGATATGATGATAGTCGCGCATAGCATCGTGGGAAGAATTAGGAACTGAGGGTGGAGGGGGACGAGCGGAACTGAGTTGGCTCATTGTGATGTTGAGGTCGTCTCGATCGATTAGTTCTAAGAGAGACGAGCTCCACGTGGTCGAAGCATGCGTCTGCGACTGAAGTATTGCCTCATACAATGGCGTACTAACGCCCGCTGGGAATGTCTCGATGACTCTGCGCGTCAGGCCCCAACGATCGAGGAGTTGTATTCGTTCAAAAACGCTTGACTTGTTGCACATTTCGTTGACAAACCCTTCAAGGGCTAGAGTCCGCGGGGTCAGAGTGGAACACCATTGCCACATCCTGCCCCGTTTTGTGTGATCATTGTAGTTTATTAGATTTAGTAAACTCCAAAAATGGCAGGATTCCCCACGCCAGGCCCGTTCTAAGAACGCGAAGACCGAAGGAGGTGCGAGCGGCTCGACAGGAAGTTTCGGTCCCGCCATCCTAGTGTCCTCAAATTGCCAGCGGTTTATACTAGCGATTTCGAGGCAATAGTAGGAATCATCGGCCCAACTCCATGACGACCATCCAAGCCACCCGCCAAGCTGTGCTAGAACCGGGGCAAGGAGGCCTAACGATTTGTGAGATTGCTCCTCATCACATGCCGACAGCTTCTGTTCTTCTCGAAGGAGGTGCAGAGCAACTAGAATGGTACATATGGGCGTGTGTGTTGAATGTTCACTGTTGGCGAGAGCCTTGCGAAGATAGCCGTCCTCTCCAACAGCCGCGATACCTCGTGGTGTTTGTAAGAATTCCCTAGTCAGCGCGGCGCATCGGAGAAGATAGGTGTTTTTGCGGCAAATTGACCGGCTGGAAAGGAATGGTTCCTTGTGAGGTTTCCTTCCATGACTTGCCGTGCTTTCGTCTTCGGCGTCCTGCTCGACGATCCAGCCCCAAGACGCAGTGTTCATCCAGGGAGCTACGACACCGACAGGTCCGGATTCCTGGTCCAGCATTGATTCCCAGCTCTCAGTGTCCACATAGCTACCACTGCTGGACCTCAATAGACCTCTTTTTCTGCGAGTCTGCCTAGTAGTGGTGCCGGGGGGATCACCTTCGATAAAGGGAATAGCCTGCGCGAACAAGGTAACGACCAGAGCGGTCCATTCGAGATCATCCTCACCCATGTCTCGTTCCTGAAGCCATTTCATGGTATCCCACCAGCCTACTAGAAGCCCGTCGGCCACCTTGTCCGGAAAGTAGCCACCCAGGGCGAATCGGCACACACTAAATGCTTTTTGAACTAAGGGATTTGTGGGCTCCATGCGGATCTGAAGCTTATGCCTTCGCTTCGCGGAGTCCACCACGTCGAACTTGCCGCCAGCAGCAGAGTGATCGAGACCGACCATGGCAATCGAGGCATCAGCCATCACACGCTTCATGCCACCTTCTCGGGGGGAATTAACAGTCATTATGGAGGAAAGCGCATCGGCTTCATGTAACATGAACTTATCAGGTAGGTCAAGGACGATGTGGCTGTTCCATGGCATCTGCAGCTGTAGGATTGGGCTGCCAGCGTCGGTAACACCAAGGGTTATAACCCGGGAGAGATCTCCGTCGACCACCTTGCATACATCCGTCGTCCCCGGAACATGCTGAATGCCGGATGCTTGTAGCAGCAAAGTGCCTTCGTCGGCGTTCGCTTTGGTTCTTGACCTCTTTGAGAACACGGCATCTTTTGTTGGTTTCTTGACACTTTTCGCTCGGATAGTGACGATGGTCAAAGATTTCGCTTCTTGATCCACCAAATAAAGAGCCACCGAAGATGACTCTCCAATTTGAGCGGAGGCGTAATCTGTTGGACACAGCGTGACCACCTTCAGTTTCCGGGAAGACTTCAGTTTTGACGGGGCTAGAAAGCTTCCGGAGAACCTTGAAGAGAACGTTTCCACCTTAGACAAGAAAACCTCTTCTGGAAGACCAGAGCCAGACTCTTTGAGGTCCATGTTCTCCATTCCTTCAAACAAGCTTTCGTTGTTCAACTCTTCGAGGAGCTTGTCCGCAGGCGGGTCAACAAAGCTGCCAGTGGCACTGTAAATGGAGCCCGCCCCGGGTGGTAACGAGCTCCTTGGGTTGAAGCCAAAGCTGCCGCGGGTGCTGCCCGCCCCGATTGATTGCCGCAAGCCTGTTGGGTGGATTGTACTCGTCTGGCTACCAGTTGCCAAATCAGAGAATATAATTCTATCCTGGCTGGTCGCTAGGTCTGCACGAGCTAGCATGGAGCTCACACGCCTAGAAGTTTTTGAGGGAACCCCGATCTCGCCAAAGTCCTGACCCAACTTAGAAGCGAGATCATCCTCGTCATCATCAGGTCTTCCGTCGGTTGAGTACTGCGAGTGGGACATGACAGATGCGTTCCAGTTGTCACCTCTTGGGCCAAAACTCTCTCGCGTGGCAGCAGGACGAGTACCGGGCGTATTTGTCCCCGTGGACATTCCGAAATGAGAACTGCGTCTCTTGGTGCGAGTACCGCCAGTCTCACGACGCCTCTTCTTCGAAGACGGGGCAATCTCGTTCTCCCGATAACGCGCATTCCAGAGAGTATATAAGCCCGTTGTGGTATTAACTGTTAACACGAGTATGAGGGGTGTTTGTGAGTTGGCTCGACATGTTCCTGACAGTTCATCGCGGGGAGAGACGTAAACGATCTCATCTGCAGGATCAAGGACATCAAACCCAGAGGGTCGGCTCGATACGCTCGATTGTAACCATCGCGAGGCCTGGTTAGTCACCACCAAGCCCATCTCCGAGTGGGGATCCATAAGGGAAAAGACCCTGGGCAGGTCTGCACGCTTGTTGGTTCGGGGCTTCCAACCAGGGCTATTAGCTGGGATGGTGCTCAGTGACGGTCGCTGCGTCTTACCGGAAGACTGAGAAGCACGAAAGTCCTGGGAAAATGACAAGAAGGAGTTCGGCGGCGCCATGGGGTGAGTACTCGTAGCAGGATTCACGTCGGCAACCTTCCTTTGAAATAGTAAACCGCGAGGTGTCGCAAACACGGAGTCCACCTCGAAGGGCAGGGGAATGACATGGCTGTTACCCTCAAGAAAGAAGATATGAGCTTGCGATTTGAGAACAGCAACTAATGCCCGCGAAGAGTCTTTGCTGGGTGCTCGTCCCCTTGACTCTGGACATTCCAGTAATTCCGTCTCGCTGGGTTGATTTGACTGATTGTTCAGTGTATGCGGCGTCGTCTGAGAAGACTTGTTGCTGGTTCGTTTGACTCTGCCCACAGCAAAGTTTGTCAACAAGGCATGTTTGATTTCCTCCTTCTCAATATCCAGTCGGAAGACCCTTTTAATCACGCCCGCCCGGGACCAAACCACGCAGCTTTTTGTCCATACCAACTCATCCTCCACTGGGCCGTCTGGGCTCGTATCAACGGACGTCGACCATGAGTAGAGGTTATCTGACGGCTCGGGGGGTAGTAGATCTTCCGCAATGAGAAACGGGATGGCCGAAGATTCGTGCAGGCCGAGAGACCGCACTGTAGACATTATAAGGCGGCGTTTAAGTATAGCGGGGAGAAGAGCGTCGGGCAGCAGGCGCCATTGTCGTTCGATCGGAGAGGTTCGAGAGAAAACGACACGAGTAATAGGACCTACGCGGTACTGGTGGCAAGCTTCAAAGTAGATTCAGCAAGAGAATGGAAGTGTGGTTGATCCGCAGAGCTGGAGATGAGCTCTGGAGGTGACGCGGTGGACGCGGACTGAAGAGCGTAAATACGAATCGCTGCCGGCGGCTTTTTTCTTCCTTCGCAACAACACCGCAGCCAACTTCATCTGCCCCTTCTCGCCTCAACGCGCTCTCTGAACGGCACTACAGCGTCCCTTGCTCAATCCAATCAGTTGCAAACTCACTCTTGATTGACCTCGCTATCTAGTGCAAACTCAACGCCCCCTTGGAGGAGCTCTCAACAGCTAAGGTCGTTGATCCAGCACGATGCCCTCCTTTCCCTCTCGACCGCTGGTAAGGCCAAGAGATGATGGACTGCAGTTGAGGTATACACTCGTATTTGCGCTTCACTTTCGTACCAAGCTAACTTGTTTCCTGGCCTAGCTACCAGCTTCCTCACCGTGTTTACACCGCTCAAGGCTACCCAATCCTCGCCCCTAACGGCTCTTCCGTTGTTGTGTACGGATACGAAGACGGACTAAAAGTTATCTGGCGAGGAGGGCGACCGTTCTCTAATCAAAAACTACAAGCTCTGAAGCAGGACAAACCGCAGAGGCCCAGCCGTAACAATGACGATGCGATCATGATCATCGACTCCGATGATGAAAGTATGGCCGGAACACAGAAAGACGAGGAACCTGAAGCCGAGGCATATGAGTTTGAGGATGAGGATCCCGAAGTCGACCCCGCCCATCCGTACGAAGGTGTTCTGCGCCAGATCGATATACCCCTTGGAAGCCGGGTCATCGACATTGCTATCCCACGCGTGCTTCCTGATACCACACGCTCCCACCTCGACCCATTCCCGGCAATATTGAATAAGCTGATTGTAGTTTCAGCCGTTTGTGCGGACTTCTCTACCCGTGTCGTGGCGGTACCGTTGACTCCTCCGCAACCGACGGAAACCAACGCGGCTGCATGGGGTATTCAGACATTCGCTATCAACGCGTTATCACATCAGGAGATCCCGCGAGGCGTGAGCATCACATTCACATATCGGGAACGCGAAGCGCAGGACGGCGGCGAAGGAAGATGGGACCTTCTCGTGGCAACTCATTCCGCGGAGTCGTCTGGATTACTTGTCATCCATCGGATCCCTGTCGCCGAAGACAAAAAGAACGAAAACGTATCGTACCGATTACTAACAGATGACGCCGAAACGAAGAGACGCTACCTACCCTCGCCGGCACAGAACATAGCGTTCAACCCGTCAAGCTATCCAGCTGCGCGGCACTCAACCTTGCTGGTTTCGTTCCATTCCGGCTGTGTCAAGGTGTACTCTTGCTTTTCCACGAAGCTGTCCAAGTCTCGAAGAGCGGGCAGCGCACAGAACGACTATGAGACGTCAGAACCAGAGGGGAAGTGGTTGATCAGCCTCTATCCCGGCTTCGAGCAGTTATCAATCAACCTCCCGCGGCGCAAGTCCATCACGAATGCCGAGTGGGTGCTGGGTGGACGAGCCATCATGGTGCTTATGGCCGATGGTGAATGGGGAGTGTGGGATCTCGAAGGAGCCGGCCCGGGTACAGCTAAAGGACCTCTCCAGCGGCAGCCCAGCGTGCAGGGTGTTTCTGGCGGAGCCCTCACTACATTTTCGGTCAGCGGACGTATCCTTAGCTGCCCCTCTAGTGGAAAATCAGAGACAGCGGTTGAGCATCGGCCGAAATTCGCACCAATGACGCCTTCGACTAAAAAAATTCGCGAAGATACTTTCATGAAAGGAAACGCAGCTGGGGCATCCACCGCTTCATTACGTGGCGGAATTTCGGTATACCAGATGAACACCGGCCAGGACGCACTACCGGACGAATCGATTCTTATCCGGCATGGAAACCAAAGTGCTGTCATACCAAGTCTCTTGACCCTGTGGCGTAGCGCCGTGAAATCGACAGGAACGTTGGACGCATCGAATCGCTGCCGGGTGACGCCGATTCAAGATATCGCGCTCATGGGCGAGCCGTTGAAGGGTATTAGCCATGTCCCGTCGCCTTTTCGCCAAACTCAACCCGACGCTCGAGCATTCGACATCATTGTCGCCGCAGAACATCGTCTTGTCATTCTCGCGGCGAAGCTGACCGAGCCGGAGCCGGCGCCTCTTCCCCGCGCATCGGTCGCCGAGTCACCCACAGTGGAGGCAGACCAACTCCGACTGCGCCAAGGAGAGCTCGACGTCGACGGAATGGACCGGCTGCTGAGCGGAATGGCGCATGGCCGCTCGCTTCACATGGGAAGCCCGGTCAAGCGGACGCGGATTTTTACATGATACTGTGTACTACTTACAGCTAATAGAATCATTTACAGATACCCTCCCGTTTCCCGCTTTCCACCTCCTACGGAATACGTCACAATAAAAATCTTCAATCTGCAGATTCGCACTGTAAGGTGGAGCGCAAGGCGAGGATCGTGCCTTGAAATGCCTCTTGAGGTATAAGCTCTGTATCGGCTGCGATATAGCGATGGGGACGCTGTACAAAACATACTCTATGCGTCCCGCCCATACCACAGCTTGGCCTCTCCGATGCACTGGAGGGGCCAAGCAGCTCTTGCCTGTGGTGTGGACATCAAACATCCTCGTAGCCAATTAATTTTCTCTTGTTCTTCAGCTGCACAATGCCATTGATTCATTTCCATTGCCCTTTAGCCAACACGATCTAGACGCACCTTACATAATCACCCCGCGGCGGGGATCGGCGATATCGCAATCGATCGGAAATTATTTGGAGTCGCGACGCCCTCCGTCGCCAATTCCAATTCCTCCTTTCTCTCCTCCAAACACACCTATATCTCTCTCTGAGCATACAACCACAGCACCATGGCTCTCCCCTCAACCACAATCCCAGCCTCAGAGCCGCATCCAAAAAAGGGTACCGCACCCACCACCCACCACCCACTCCATCCACCCCAATCGCATTAGCATTGGCATTGGCACCCGCACCCGCATTCGCATTCACATTCACAACCCCCTCCTAACCGCACTCTATCACTCAAGTCTGGGCCTCCCTAATAACAACGCTCTCGTACCTCCCGGGCCTCCTAACGCTGTACCACTCGCTCACGCTTACGGAAACGCCATACCCCTTCGTGGCGCTGTACACGCCGTCCTTTCCCGCCGCGGGCCTCGACGCCCTGCACGCCCGCGGAATCACAACGCTCGCCGTCCCCACCGTCAAGCCGAGCACGGCGCCGAAACACGGGTACGCGCATGACCCGCGCTTTGAGGACGCGTGGAATAAGCTTGTTGCGTTCTCGCTGGACCAGTTCGAGCGTGTCGTTCTCCTCGATGGGGATATGCTGGTCCGGCGGAATATGGATGCGTTGATGGAGGTGCAGCTTGATGGGGATGGAGTGGGAGATGGGACGGTACAAGGACCAGGACAAGGGGAGGAAGGGAAACGGGTTCTCGCGGCGAGTCATGCCTGCGCGTGTAATCCGCTGAAGAAGGCGCATTATCCGGCTCATTGGTACAGTGGCATCCATCCCTGCCCTTTCCTCAATGCTTTGAAGATTTAAAGCTCCAGGTCCCAATCTAACAACCACTTCTCTTGTCTGTGTCTAGGGTCCCCGCAAACTGCGCCTTCACAACGCAACACCCCAACCCAGACGCCGCACAAAGTAGCGGCGCACCAAGCTCCGCCGGCGTGGGCATGCTAAACAGCGGCCTCCTCGTCGTACGCCCATCGCAGACGCACTTCTCCACAATCCAGCGGCTTCTCGACGACGCCGAGAAAGTCGACAGTTATGTATTCCCCGACCAGGAGCTTATCAGCGACGCATTCCGAGGCCGCTGGGTGCCGTTGCCGTACGTGTATAATGCGCTGAAGACAATGCGGGATCCGAGTGTGCATGGGGCGATTTGGAGGGACGAGGAGGTGAGGAATGTGCATTATATTTTTGCCGTGAAGCCGTGGCAGGAGGAGCCGCCGGTTAGGGTAGCGGGAGAGACGGTGAGGGATGTGCTGAATTTGTGGTGGTGGGAGGTGAATGCTGATAGGCAAAGGTCTGAAAGGGAGAGGGGGATTGCGGATGGGATTTAGGGGATTTGGGTTGGGTGATATACGGTTTATATTCGTGCAGGTAGCACAGGTAAATAGATCGCAGTCATGTACATACTTAGATATACGATATGACAGAAGCAGAAGCCAAGGGCAGCAGCAGAGCAGTATGTTGAGGTAGATTTACATATGCAAGATGCACGGGCTGAGCTCGTGGTCAGATCAGTTCAGGTTATGGACAAACTACGCCGCGCCGGTGTAGCCAAGGCCCTCCAACTCCTTGCGCACCGAGTCCTCGGTGTGGATCTTCTTCATCTGCGTATCCTCCAACTTCTCGCCGCCCGCCAAACGCATCTTCAGATCTTCAATCGCACGAATCTTCTTCAAGAGTCCGCGGATCTTCTTATCGTGAACACTGGGGACCCCATCGTCGAGAAGCTCAGGCTCAGGCTCCGGAGCCGCAGCGGGAGCGGGAGCAGGCTTGGTGCCGTTCGACTGCTTCTGCTGCTGTCCGTTCTTGCGGGGCCCGTCCTTCTTCTTCTCGCCACGGGCCTGGTTGGCGTTTGCGTCGTTGGCGCCCTCCTCGCCGCCCTCCTTCTGCTTGCGGGCTTCGCGCTTCTTCTTGTTGCGTGCTGCGGACTTGGATAGCTTCTCCGCTTGGTCCGCGCCAGGGGGCAGGGCGACACCTCCGCCGGGAGCGGCTCCCGGAGGAAGGAACTCCTCTGCTGGCTCGGCACCAGGAACGGCGCGTCTCCGAGACCTAGCAGGGCCGTTCAGAGCGCCACCGGCCGCGCCTTCAGGGACGTAAGCGGCTCCGCCTTGGTCTTCACGACGGAAGGCGAGCGGGGTGGCCGAGCCACGGGCACCAGGAGGGCGGTATGCGCCGGCGGGCTTGACGGGGGCTTTCCTTGTGCCGAGGTAGGCAACGGCGGAGGCGTGCGGAGTGGGCAGGGGATTGAAGGGATCGGTGAGCGGGTGCTGGGTTGTCGACTGCGGGCGCCAGCGGACGTCGTAGAGCTCGTTGATGTCCTCGTTGTAGAGCAGAGCTCCGCTGACGTGCCACAGACGGAGACCGTTGTCGACGCGCAGGCGAGGGCTGGTGGTGGCGGTCAGGATGGTCTGGCCATCCGGCGACCATTCGCAAACACTCGAGTTGGCCGCCTCCACGGTAGTGATCTTGGCGTAGTTCTTCTCCATGTCATAGATGTCCATCTGACCAGCCATGTTTCCAAAGCCGGCGACGAGGACAAAGCGGCCGTGGGGAGAGAACAGGATGGTGTTTCGTGGGGTCAAGGGGAAGCTGTGCTTGGGAACACCGCGGACGTTGAAAATGGTAGTCTTGCAGGGGATGGTACCGTAGACAACACCAAACTCCTTGGAGGTGGGCGACCAGCTAACATCGTGAATCGGGCCTTCTCTGTCTGCGAAGGGGTAAGCATTCTGTCAAACGAAGCAATTGTGAAGACGTACCCAAATGCACCCGAGAATCAAACTGCCCGCTAGAGCTCAAGAGGTAGAGAGTGGTCTCTCCGTAGTAACTCTTGCCGGTCTTGTCGACATCAGTCTGGGCGAGAACAATCAAGCTGGTACCGGAGTTGTTCCACTTCAATTGAACCTTGTCGCCCTTGAAGAAAGTCTTCTGCGAGACGGGCGATCCGAACTGAGGCACCAAAAACACTTTAACGGCGGCAGGTTGTCCCTACAACAGTTAGCCCTGTTCACACAGACAAAGACCAAGCTCAGTCTGACTAACCTTACGCTCAGGAATGAAGACCGCAACGGCGGCATTCTGGCCAGGCGAAAGCGCAAAGTCTGCCACCCCCTCCACGCGCAACTTATTCCAGACCTTGGACAGGTTATCGCTCTGGTAGAACTGGACCTCGTTGGTGACGACGCGGGCGCACAATTTCTCGTCGGCGCTGTACTGGATGTTCCATCCGGTCTGGGATTTCTGGACGTATTGACCCACAATCCGGTCGTTCTCCGTCTCCACCACCTGCCAGACCTTCAGATTCTTGACAGCGTCGCCATTGGCGTCCTTGGAAGGGCGCTGCCATGTAATCAGGTATGTTCCGAGCGGCGAGAAGCCGAGCTCAAAAACGTTCTCCGCGGGGATGGTGGAAACGACATGACCGACGGAAGGATCGATGATGGTGACCCTGTGATACGTTGGCCAATTGCTCCGTGGTTTGCGGGGTAGGTGTATACGTACTTCTCGGGAGATGCCCAGGCAAAGTATCGGCCGTCGGGAGAATAAGCGCTGCAACGGAGGTTTCCCTCGGGTCTGCGATGATTTTCGTCAGTGACGTGTTCGCCAGTGGCAGTGACGCAAACCATACCTCTCAAATCCCGCCAAGGGCTCGTACACAGGGGAAGCATCCAAAATGCCAACTCCCTTGACCGTGCGGACTACATCCAGTCAGCAATTGTTCGTACTTCAACCGATGTCCCGTCCCAGGCAGCAATCAAATAGTCGGAGACATACAAGCAAGTTGTGTAGGAGCAGCCATTCCGAATCTCTTGAATATCTCAATCAAAAACCCAAAGTTCTAATGGTAGTAAAACGCGCGCGTGGCTCGGAAAGGTAAGTCGAGCTTTGCTGAGCTGAAACTGAAAGCTCCCCGCCAATGATGAACAGAAGCAAGAGGAGAGAAGAACGCGACGGTCCGAAATCGAGGTACCGAAGGCAGAACGGACTGGGTAGGTGAGACGAAGTAAACGCTATCGAAGAGACGAAGGCCGACTCGAAGACTGTATGTAGCTATGCGTGGCAAAGCAGAGGTTTGACACGACACGCACAAAGAACCTTGGAACGAGGTCAAAGACGGCGGAAGTGGAACTTGGCAGGTTGGAACTCTTGTCAAGTCTCCGGTCCGGGTTGTTTCAGGATGGTGTGAATGCTCGACAAGTCAATGCCAGCAGGTACAGAACAGGACAGGACGACTGTAGGAGGGGGTGGTGGTGAAGGGGGAAGAGTGAAGAAGAGAGAGGAAGAAAGAGAGAATTGACGTGAGAGTGAGCGGCGAAAGAAAAAGCGGCGAAGGTTCCCAACTCGGCAAGCCTGCGATGAGACAGAGCCCAACTCTCGTGAAACATCATTCTGCAGCGGTAGTAAGATCGACCATTATTGCTTATTTCTTCTATTCTTTATTTAGTTTCATTCATCGTGGAGCTTTTCCAGGATATTTACTGGCATTCAGGTTGAGTTCGTGCCGGCGCTCGCCATTCCGAGTACCGTACCGTAGATACGTGACCTATATCAATCACCGTGGGTAGGCCATGTAAATTTACATTTGCATTGACTGTAACGAGAAGCGAGCAGCTAAATATCCTACAGAACCAGATACGCGCCGACCCTAGTTATGTTGCTTTGTTTAAAGAAGAGTTGCCTCCCAGCACATCAAATCTCGATCCTTTTCGAAGCCATAAGGCTCCAGATTCGAAAACATTAATCATGAAGAACGCCAGCTTCATTCAGGTAATAGTAGTATAGTCATCAGCAAGCAACCCTTCAGTCCCGATCGCCGGGGGTGTTCTCAGAGCCCGGAGTCGCCATTCTCGGAGTCCGCGCGGTGGTATCGACCACATCAGCATCGTAGGTCATTCCATCAACCATACGCGCATCGTGGGTCGGCTCAGGAGTCGCAGAGCCCACATGCGGCGAGTACGCCATCGGGTTCGCGCGGCTCTGCCTAGGACTCCCCACGGAGCTCGTCGGCCGCCCAGTAGACGAGGTGCGGCCCATTCCGGGATGTGAAATGGGACCGCTCATGGTACTCGCGCCCTCGCCGAAGCCCACGCGCCTGGCTTCCCCTTCATCGCTTAGGTTTCCGCCGCTGGAGAC